>JAVTVJ010000358.1:1800000-2060764 GCA_034509425.1 Eopsaltria australis | reverse complement strand
CCCCAGTGCCTTTCCCCAGTGCACCTGCAGAAAAAAAAGCTTTTCCAGATCTAGGCAAGGCAGGTGGCTGACCACACTTAGATGAAAAAAAAAATTAAAATTATTCTACTCCTTTGCTCGAAACTTGGCATGGAGTAACAAAGTTAGTTTTAAGCGCAGGACGCTGCCCTGAGCTGGTCTGGAGTTTCCAGAGTTGCTGATGAACAGTGTAGACCTGGATCCAGCCAGAAAGGAGCTCCCAGGCTCTGACAGTTTCATTCCAAAATAGTGAATAGTGAGCAGTGATTCACAAGTATTTCCCCACAAAATATTTTGCAAACAAACAAACAAGCAAAAAGACTAATTTTTACTTTTTCTATTCTTTTAGAAGGAGTTTTCCAGTTACTTAAAAACAAGCAGACCCAAAGCAGAAAACATCCAGCTTCTGGCTATTTCCAGTGTTTTCAAATTTTTCTTTCAGTTTGGGGAATAATTTTTGATGTTGCTGAAAACCAAACTGTTTACTTATTTGCTTTTTTTTTTTTAATAGTTTCAGCAAAACACATTGAAAAGATTTGGCTTTGACTGCGTGCAGGTTGGGAACATTTTAAAATTCTCAAATATTTTGCAGGAAGAGAAATCCCTTTCTACCCTGCACAGCCATCTGCCTGCTATAGTAATGCTCATTTTCTTGCTTATTTTACCCCTGTCTTCCATCTGATATTTGCACTGATTCTAAATATCTCTGGACAGGGACTTTACTGTCCTTTACAATCATTCAGCACTCTCTATTTGGGGTATTACTTTCATGTAGATGAGAAGTAATTATAATGGATCTGAAAATGTATGCTTAAGTCTAACGGCTATTTAAGATTCCCCGTTCAATTTCATAGAATAATTAGCAAATCTATAGAGAGCTCTAATTTTCAGTCTTTTCTGAGGTTAATTTCTTCAGGGTTCAGTCACAGTGCTAAGTGTATTTTCTAGAAGCTTCTAGAAACATTTTTCTTGGTCATCCCTCAGGACAGAAGATTTTACTCGCCTTGATTCTGACTTGTTGAAGCTGAATGCAAAAGCCCTTGGAAAAAATTGGCTTAAAATGTTCAGCAATTCCATTTAGACACACAGATTTTGCTCACAGTACTCAAGCCTAGAAATACAAGTTTTTCTCCCAAAGGAAAATGGAATTTTTAGCAGGACTTCCTGAGTGCTGCTGTTGGGGATGTTACAGGGACAGTCACCACTGTGGCAGCTCTTTGATGCCTCTCCTGGCCTTTGCTGAAAAGCAGGAAGTAGTAAAATGCCTGAAAACATAATTAATACCAGTAAAGTTTTGATCAGTACTTCAAAACATTTGCAATTTTTCAACTATTCCAGGTAATAAAATCTTCCAGAGTCTTTTAATTGCCTTTGTCACAGGGGTGGAGCTGGTTGTACCATCAACAATTACAGCAGGCTGAATATTCCCATGGCATGTGGTGAGGATAACCCAGCTCTCCAAACCATGAGGCTGTGGAACTGGGAACAAGCTCCATCAGCTTCAACTTGCTCACAGTAATTTACTGGATAAATGCAATTAAAAAAATCTATGGTTTAAAATAATAAAATTAGAGAATGTTATCTATTTCTCCCTAATATCCCTTGGACTTGTTACCCAATTTCAACCCATTTGTCAGTGCACTGAAAGATATTAAGTGCTTATAAGTCTTAGGAAAAGAGGTGCCTGGGTTCAGGAAAATGATTAAGGAAAATGATTTTGTCAGTGCTCCCACTGAACCTGCTGCATGAGCTCATCCCCTGTGAGACATCAATAAATCCAGTCACTCAGTCCTGAGCTTTATGTCCAAGGGCTACCTTGGATCTGCTGCTCACGGGACTCTACTTCTGAAAATGATTCATCTCATTCATGCCCTCCTACACACACAGGCACTTTCCCTGCTCTCACCACAAACACTGCTCTGCAGGATGGTTTTCTGCAGCTGCCTAGATACCCTCATGATCTCTTCTTTTTCTGTGTCCCCTTTATCTCCAGGTAACAGGCATCACCTCTTCATTCCATCCTCCCCTGCTCTGATTTTCTGCCACCAGCTCTTCCTAATTCCCAATCCCCTTCATTAAGCAGTGGTATTAAGGTGATTGACTGTGCATATGCTTACTTTTTTTGTGGTCATATTTAAGTTTTGCCAACAAATGTCTCCAAAATATTGTCGCTGTTGCTAAAATGCCTTTTCAACATTATGTACTATTGCTTGAACCATTTTAATTTCCGCGTAGGACCCAATGCTGCAACTTTGCCTCTGTGCACGTAAGATTTTTCTGAAGGCCTTTACAGTATCTCTCTTTAGGGTCTATTGATTTGGAAAACACCTTCTTATCAACAGCAAGATACAAGTGAAAAATTAAGTCAGACCTCTACTTCTGCTTGAATGATTTATAGAACATTCCTCCTGCCAGTTCATTTTTTTTCCACTCTTTTTATCCTTCAGAAGAAATGGGGCAGAGGGCAAAGGCACAAGCTGGTTCATGGTTGAACTTCCCCAAGTGCAGAGGTGTGGGTAAGCCTGTTAGGGACACAGGGGTTAAACCTCTTATAGGCATCTCCGGTTGATTTTCCCCTAGAGCTTGTGTAATGTTTCCTCTCATATTTCCTCTCATGTTTTCATTCTGCAGTTTGAGGTAAAATCATCCTGAAGTCTCCCACGCCCTCCTTGTCATCTTTGCTCGCTGTCATCTCAGCTCTTCTGAGATGACATTTCATTATTTGGAAACCCACTTCCACCTTCTTTAGTGTCTCTCACCTCTTCTGCACAAGCCTGTGACCTTCTGCCCCCCTGGCTTTCATTACTCACCAGGCTTTGGCTGTGTCTGATGTTGAAATCTCCCCTATGTGCAGATGCTGTGAGTTCCCCTTTCCAGGTTGTCATGGTTCTTGTAAGAAAACAACTGATCCTGTTCCTACTGCCAATCTCTGTGGGACCATTTGGGGTAACCCAGCCTCCTTATCTGAGATCAGATTAAGGCTAGAACCAAAAAAACTGGGCCTCAGACTCTGGAGATCCTGAATCCAAATTTGTATGTTATGGCAAGATGAGAAAACATCAGGCAGATGCACTTTTTTTATTCCACCACTATCTCCAGTCTTAGTCATACTCAGCAAGTTCTCAATACCCTGCACTGAGATCTTCAGTAAGAGCCAGCAGTGTGCCACAGGAAGGGACCAGGAAAAAGTGAGAGTCCTCGTTGATCTCTCTTGAATAGCCAACAATTTTTAGGTTAAATTACTGAAACAGGCCTTCCTAGGAAGGTGGCAGCTGCCCATGCAGCAGCAGAAGGCAAAGGACTCACATGGTGCCTACTTGGACCTCGGTGAAAACCTCATCTAGACTCCAAAAAAAGGAGACAGACTAACCTTACAAATAAAAAAGTTTGTGTGTCTCAAGTGAGACACACAAGTAAAGGGAAGCTGGCTTTTTTTTTTCCTGTAATATTCTTTATTGGATAAGAAGTGCTCTCCAGGATTTTCAGAAAGGGACTCTCAAGAGAAGCAGGGGTTGTAACATCCCGAGCAACTGAGTGCAAATTCATGTTTCTCCTTGTAGCCTTCTCCAAGGACAGCCTGTTTGCTTTTTCATGAAGATGACTTTTTTTTTCCTGCTGCCTCTGCTCTGGGCTCTTCAGAGCTGCCCCTCTTCCCATGGAGCTGGTTCTGCTGTCCCCATTCTCAGGAGCTCCCAGCTCCTCCTGACCTCCTGCCAAAGCAGTGATTTGCTTGCAGTGGTGTTCCCATTGCAACAGCACATTGCAATCCCCTGTAGTGGTGTCTCCAAAGAGCTGAACCATTTTAATACAAATGTTTTCAGGGTGGCTGTGCATCTGGAGGAGCAGTGCTGGGCTGGGTTTGGCAGATTTGCAGGTAGCAAGCTTGGGTAGGTGCGGATTTCTGCCTGAATAATTAATCCATCCCAGAAGCGCTATTTGAGGCTTGGGTGTCAGAGCAGATTTTGTTGAATTTTAATATTTCCTGTAACTTACACATCCCATCCTTGCCCAGCTATGGTTTCCTCCGCTCTCTAGAACAATACCACCTTCCTCTCCCTGGCAAGTCGTGGCTCTTTGAACACGTTAAATCTCTCATCCCATTCCAGAGCATTTTCAGCCCTCCAGCAAAGTGTTCGTGATCTTGTCACCCCACGTGGTTTGATCTTCCAACACCCGGCAAGGGTGAATAAACTCACCCTGTAACAGCTCCTCGTTAAGGGAAAATGGCACAAGACACACCCAGTGAAACAAAGCAGTGAGTAACACACACGTTTCAGGCACATTTAAAGTGTAGGTCTCAAACTCCAGCGATTGTGGGTTCTGCAAAATCATTTCCATCCCAACAACCCATCCCAGAGCTACAAGTCATTGAAGCAAGGGAATTGTGAGGGAAGGGGAGACACCCTGGATAAATGAGGCAGCCCCAGAGGCCTCCCTACACTTTCAACACTGTGTGATGAGCTAAGAAAGAAAGAAAGAAAGAAAATAGAGCAAGAAAAGTCAGTGGGAAGCACATTTCTTGTGGCAGTGACACCGTGGTGTTTGGGAAAGCTCGTGCACGTGTGGCTTCATGTGCAATTATGAGGGACGTGGTCCTTTACTGCAACTGTGAATGCAGTTGCAATTTGTCAAGGTGAAAGTGTGGGCCTGAAGTTTCCAAGTACAAAAATGCCATTTATGCCTCTGTTTAGGGAAAGAAAAAAGGACATTAAACCGCAGTGGCTCCTGTTTCTTGGCAGGAAAGGTAGAATTTTGTCACAGCACAAATTTGTGAATCCCCTTAAGGCGTTATTGCTCGTGCACCAACAGCCATGAGGTGATTCCGGCTTCTTTGGCAGAGTGACCACTTTCTGTAGACTCTGCTCTGTAAAAATAAACTGAATGGAGTAGTTCTTTCCCTTCAGATTTTTCTCACTCAGGAAACACCTATGCCCAAATCCTCAGCTGGTGTAAATCTGCAAAGCTCCTCCGATTTCAGTAATGCAATGCCAAGTTCCTCCATCAGCGAATGTGACCTGTTATTTTGGCTGAGCTTGTAAATCACCAATTCTGTGTTTTTGGACCAATTGTTAGGTAGCTAATCCTCCAATTTGCACATGTGGACAGTCTGAACACTCCCATGTGAGTTTTTGCCTGAGCAAAACTGCAGCCAACACAAAGTGAGTGGGCAAGACCTAGGTGTGTAATGCAAAGCATGCAAACATGGAGGCTGAGTTTAGCTTTTCCCCAAACGCAGCCCTTTAAATCCCTGCAATCTCCTCGCACACAAAACCCACACGCAGAGTCCCTCAAAACCCACACTCACAAAAACAGCTGTAAGAGAAGCAAAGACAATGAGCAGCATTGTGGAGGCACAGTCAGTCACATCTCCCCCTCTGCTCCCCACCCTGAGCTGGCACATGCTGGGAGTCAGCTCTTAGGGGAGCACAGGGAAAACAAACACCCACAGGAACAACTCAAACAATCCCACTCCCTTAAATCCTATAGGATTGTGGTCATTTCAGTGTGGGACTTCCTTTCCATTCTGGTTTCTCCATTCCAAAACAATATTTCAGACTGAAGTTTTAAGAGAAAAAGGAGATTTATTTTTCTGGGTATTTTTTTCAACCTCATTGCATTCTCCCAGAGAGAGAAAAGTCATTTTTACAGCAAGAGACACACATTAAGCCCAAGAATTGTCAAGAGCGGAGTCTTAACCGAAGATGATGTGGAGACACTTTCAGCTGAGGTCAGTGGGGGCTCTGCTGGACCCAGCCCTGAAGAGGAAAAAAGAAAGTTCCTAGCCAGGGGCTTAAAACCCTAAATCAGTAAGTTTTTTAATAGAAAAAAAAAAAAAAAAAAACAGTGCAAGGTTTTTACTTTAATTGTTTGACTCGTTCCTGAGAATAACTGTCCAAGCTATCAGAATAACCAGAATTCTCAGCTGCCTTGCTAGAGCCCAGCGTGTCCAGCAAGGGCATCCCTGGCTGACTCCACCTGCAAGTGCATCCCCTGGCCAGTGTGGAGCCCACCTGTGCAGCAAGGTGCAGCACTTTATTTGGTGATGAAATGTTGTAAAGAATCAAGAGCCATGGAACAAATACCTGTGGGATCAGGTGTGCCCTCTGAGCACTTCTGAACTGCTCATGGGAGCAGAATTCCTTGCTGATTGATGCTGATTCCTGGCACCACTCACCACGTGAGGAGTCAAGAGCAGCTTTTCTTCTGTAATTTCCATTTTTCTTCTTCCAAGCCGCCTGGGGTCATGACAGGTCCAGAGCCTGTTTATGACCATAGTGCTGGGACTAGGAGATCCTTGTCTTTTGTGCCTGGGAGAGCCAAAGGAGCAAAAAGGCAGCTCTGACCTTCATCACATCCCTCATGGTGCCATTCCTGCCTCCAGGAACGGCACAGGAGCAGTGAGTGTGCTCTGGGCCATCTGTGTCCCATCAGTGGAGCACTCATGGATGGGCAGAGGATTTGCTGAGACCAAGGAGGATGGGGTGTGACAGAGCCCTGGATGCTGCTGGTCCCAACCAACACAGCTACAGAGAAGGAAACAAGGTGATGGTGCCACCTGAAGCTGCCTGTTCCAGGCTCCCCAGAGCCCAACAAGTGGCAGGACCTGGACAAGCAAGAGCCATTCCTTGGCCCCTGCAGCAAGCACAGCTCTTTTGGGGTATCTGGGAAACACAGACCTGCAAAGCATTGCTCTCCACACAAGTACATCACACAGGCATTTAATTAGTTTTGTAGTTCCTGAGGATTTATGAGCCTCCATCTTCTCTAATTTGCCTCAATGCAACATCAGACAGTGTTTGAGCATGTCCAGAAGGTATTAACATGGGGGTAAGTGCTTCTAAAAATATGATGCCTGCCAGAGAGGGTTAAATTTAAAGTAAAGTTGGGTTTGGGTTTTTTTTCCCTTTGGTTTATTTTTCGGTTTTTGCCAGAAGCAGTACTCCTGCAAGTGCAGCAACCTGTCTGTGTCTTCAGAAAATTACAGGTGTTTAAGTGGGCTCTGCCAAAGGCACACTGGGAGATAATGGGCATTTTCCACCCCCAGGTTCTGCTGCTGCTGCTGGGACTGCTCCTTACCCCATCCCTGGGGTGTGCTGGCAGATGCTCTGCAGGTGAGGGCCCCCCAGCCTGCCAGGCAGGTCCAGGCTCTGAGCTGAGGCTGGGGATAATGTGCTGAGATGATTTGCTGGGGCTGCCTGTGCAGTCCTGAGTACTCACCATCACCACAAACCCCATTCTGACCTGTCCTGAAGTGCAGTGGGTTCTTATCTCCCTTGCCTTGGTGGCTTCTGATTTACTGTGATTTAGCTCCCAGCTAGTCTGCTGCTTCTGGGCAAACCCACTGCAAGTGCAATCAATGAAACAGAAATGCTGCCTGCAATTTGTAGCCTGGTCTGCCAAAATAAAAAGGGTGAAAAGATCATGCCTTTCTTAGACAGGTTAGCCTTCAGTCTTCTACTCTGCTTTCTGCCTGCCACCCAGAAAATGTGTTGCCAATGTTGCCCCTCCTTTTTAAAAGCACGATATATCAGTTAGAAGAAATTACCTGGTTTAATCTTCCTCCCTATTTTCTCCCCTTCTACATTTTTTAAATGAACCCTTAAATATTCAGTTCCATCTCTAAAACTGTGTCTTAATGTCAAGCTAGAGCATGGATGTCAATCAGAGCCTGTCAGGTCACCAAAGACTCAAAGTGACCTCAGCAAGCCCTGCTCAGCCAAACACCTCCCTGTCCTTCACTGCTGCAGTGAGGATTGAGTGGAGGGACACTGGGGGAGGTTACAGGGAAAGAAAAATGCTGTAGGGAGTCTTGGAGGGAAGTTTTCTTCTGGGACACCTCAAACAGCTGCTTAGCACAAGTATTAATAACCTGCAAAAAGAATAGAAGGGTTGGGCAAAGCAAAACAAGAGGCCCTGCCTGAATTCCCAGTCGGGTTTTGCACACACGAGTGATGATGATTCACTGTCTGGTTTTCACTTTGTTCCCTCCCTTCAGCACTCGACAATTTCCTAACTCTGGTGAAGCTCTGCCTGCCCTTTCACTTTATGTGAACTTCAAGGTTTTTTAATCTGGCTGCATTATTAGCAATGACCCAAACTCCAGAGAGCTTGACCCACACTTTCTCTCTGTATGTTTAATTTGATTTCATTGACTTATGATAGAAATTATTTGAGTGCTTTAAGAGAATAAATGAGAAGAGTATTATTACAGTTCTGTCAGATCTTGCCTCACCACTAACAGGGCATTAACACTGGAAAGCTGATCAAAAGTATCCTCTTGGAAAGAGATATGTAGAAAAATGAAAACAACATCCTTTATTCCTTTCCTGGTTTTGCAGACATTTTCCCAAATTAAAACTGTCACAAAATATGTCTATTAAACTGTGGCAGGTCTTACAGGGATGCTGCTCCCTGAGCAAACCACATCCCTCTGTCTCCTCCAGGAGTGTGGCACCAGTGTGACACGGGGCTCCCCACAGCTGCCCTGGCACAGGCACCGGGGCTTTGATGGCGTCAGGATCTGCTCCTTTTTACTGGTGATGACAAAAGCTGATAACCCTGACAGGGAAAAGAAGAGGCAGGATAAGACCTGCACACATTTCTTAGGCTATTTTTTACCCTTTGTGACTCCAAACCAAGCCACAAGGCAGACAGGGGAGAGGGCAGGGCGGCTGCCTGCATCTGCCGCCGCCAGCGAAGGACGAGGGAGCAGGTCAGCCCTGCAGAAATCACTGCTGGACTGTCAAAACCTACAGCAAACTTCCTGATAAGCCACATTTTTCCTGTAATGGTTTAGTTTTAGTCAGAAACAAAACATTACCTTGTGTTTGGCTACCAGGCGGGAGGGGAGTTGCTCGTCTTGTCTCACTCGCTGGGAATTTCTTTTTTATTTAATTTAGAAGAGCAGCATCTTTTTGATGAAAATCTGCATACTTTTCACAGCAGATCACTAATTTGATCCCCAAACTTTCAAGCTGAATATTTTAATCGTCTCTGGATGTTCTGACCTGCAACAGCAGGGTTCTCATGTACATCTGAACAGCTTCCACCATGGGAAAACTGCCCAGGGTGGGTCCTGTGAGCCCCTGTTGCTCTGTTCAGGCTCAGGTAATCTCTTTGGGCTGTTCCTCCAGCACATTTCAGAGGTGATGCTGTCACCTGAGGAGGGCACCCACTGTGAGGTGTTTGCTGTCCTCTCCCCTCAACACCCAGAAAACAACCCTGACTCACAGAGAGCCTCAAAGGGATGATTTTAATAAGACTTTCAGTTTAAAGGGGGAATAAAATTGCGTTTTCTTCTCATCTCAGCCTCTGTTTCCTTCAGCTCTCAGCAGGCAATGGCTTGGGATACTTACTGCTCTCAGTAATTTCTTTCAGGACCCCCCTTATTTTTATTTTATGCATGGCCTAATGCAAGTGTCTCCCAATTTCAAAGGAGGAAAATTAATTTGTTCCTCTCGATAGCAAAGTGCCATCAAATTGAGCCCTAGATACTACACACCTGGGCAGTGGCCTGGGCCTGCAGTCCTGCAGGGCTTCTTCAGGAATAAACCTTGGTGAATAATTCATTTTTCAGTTTGGCTGCTGGGAGTCAAGGGGAAATTCAGTTTAATTCCAACCCAATCTCCCTCCTTCCCTGCACACATGTATGTGTTTTTGCTGTGCTTAACCAGGCTGCACAATGGGTACTTTTGCTGCTCTAAGCCATACTGCATGGCATTTTTCTTTTAAGTTTTTACATTTCTGTCCTCAGTGCTGGGCTTTAAGACATCAGCTCCTCAGAAGCCACTCTGCATCCTGCTAAGATGCCATATAAATGCAGGATCCTGGGGGAAAAAAATGTGCTTGTGTTGTTATTCCTCTCCAGCTTGCTGCTGCAGCCAGACCCAAGGCCATGGGGGGTGGCTGGGGCAGTGGCCAGGAGGTGGATGGTCACTCTGTGGCACAGGGAAGTGCCCAGGAGGTGGATGGTCATTCTGTGGCACAGGGCAGTGCCCAGGAGGTGGATGGTCACTCTGTGGCACAGGGCAGTGCCCAGGAGGTGGATGGTCACTCTGTGGCTGGGGCAGTGCCCAGGAGGTGATGGTCAGTCTGTGGCACAGGGCAGTGCCCAGGAGGTGATGGTCACTCTGTGGCACAGGGCAGTGCCCAGGAGGTGGATGGTCAGTCTGTGGCACAGGGCAGTGCCCAGGAGGTGATGGTCACTCTGTGGCACAGGGCAGTGCCCAGGAGGTGAAGGGGACAGGGAAGTTCTCCGAGCTCTGTACTGAGAGGAATGAGCAGTCCCAGAGCCCCCAAAAGGTTTCAGTTCCTCCGAAATGGGAACTGGGAGCTCTTGCTGGCAGTGACCTGTGCAGCCTCTGGGAGCTGCACTTGGTGTTTGACCCCGTCCTGGAAGGTGAGGAGGGATCTGTTCCACCCTGTACGTGTTCTTCTGTCCACTCTAGAGTTCACTGAGTAAATATTTTGCAAAAGGAAGTTTCATGGCCTGATGGGGATCCTGGAGCACTCCACAGGCTCCAACTCGCTGCTGTGCTCTAAGGAAACACTGCTGGAAGATTTAGCCCAACATCCCCCATGACCCTTTATTCCTCTGCTGTGCTGTGTAGTGGTTGTTTTTCATCCTACATGTGCTACACTGTCCCATTAATGGATTTTTGTGCCTCCTTGTGCCTACCTAAAAACAGAGGCCAGACAAAATTAGGGAATAAAAAGCAGTTCTATTTATTGAAGGGCCCTCAGGTACATTTAGGGCAGATGAAGCCCCCCAGGGGCTACACTCAAAATGGATTAATGGTCACAAGTTTTCATACTTTTGTAAGTTTGGTCCATTTGCATATTGGGGGTTAATTTTCCAATTACAGCTTCAGATAATGAAGTAATTACCTCAAGTTTGCTCCCCCCAACTCACTTTAGTTTCCATTTCTCAGGGCCTGAGCCAGTGAGGTGTCCTTGATTGCCAGGCCTGGAGAGGAATTGTTGTGTCTGACCAAAATGGGGAAGCAGCAGCTGACACTGGATATGGAGTTTAGAGTTATTCACTAAAGAATTGCAGGATTACAAATACATGAAAAATATTGAATCTAAAATCCTAAGGCATCATTTGAAGCCCAAGTTTTACTGGGCAAGGCCAGAACCAAGCCCTCTAGGTCTGTCCATGTGGAGGAGTCTCCCAGATGTTCCCAGGCTCTGCTGTGCCTCTCCTCATGGAGAAACACAATCTGTGCTGCAGCATCACCCCCATGTCCTGTGCAATGGCATTTATACTCCCTCAGCCACAGGCAGGGGCTCAGGACTGGTATTTTGGAGGGATGGTTATTATTTGCTGATAACAGAGGAATTCCCGAGAGAGGAAGTGCTCCTTGCACCCCAGTTCATGTTGCTCTTCACGGGGCCACGTCTCAGAGTAACCCAAGGTAAGAGGATGGAAAACCACGTGCATCCTGTTTCAGGGTGCTCCTCAGTTTCCACAATGTGCCCCACATTTCAGCAGAGCCTGGGAAAGTTCAGCACCCTCCTGTCCTCCAGTGCAGCAGAAAGTTTCCAGGGGTCTTCCCAGTTCATCTTCTTCAGAAGGAACAGGATTTTACCAGGGGAAAAAATGTGGGTTTAGTCATCTAGTTTGAAGGTAAAAGATACTCAAAATGAGCTGTTCAGTTTTCCCTTAACAAATTTAAACTGAACTAAAGGTTCCCCAGCTGGGTTGGCCGAGCACTGAACTTCTCTCTGGTGGAACAGGGCTACGTGTGTCGCCGAACCAGTAGGAGGCTATTTTGAAATGGAACCTACCAAAGCAGGCTTTGGAAGAGTTTTCAAAAGCAGAGGGGCTGATTTCCCATTACTTTGTGAAGTTATTTACAGCTAAAGTGCCTGCTCTGGGTTACCCAGGGTCACTGAGTGTCTGAATACCAGACAGGTGAGATATGCTGTAATATCTCTGATTTTTTTTTACCATGCCTCCCGTAAAAGGAATATTTTGTATATAACCTCTCCTTGCATCACACGGGGGGAATTCAGCACTCTGTGAGTCAAAGCCCAGGTGAGCACCAGAAGAAATCACCCAGGGAGGGCGTGGATTTTTATCCCCAGATAGTTTTGAGAAGAGGCCAGACAAAAAAGGATTCCCATAAGAAGATCTGATTCTGCCTTTGGGAACTGAGGTGAACTGTGTGCCCCTCCAAGTCCTTCCAGACCATTTTCCACAGCTCCAAGCCTGGGAGTACAGTAGGAAGAGAAATTTGGCTGAGTGTTTAGTTTCTCTGTGAGCTCTGAATTTAGCACATCATGTTCTCAGGAAAGCACCTGAGCACTGAGGATGGTGCCATGAAGTCGGCTTTTCCCTGGGATACAGAAGTGCCACTTTGCAGCTCCTCTGGAGTTCTGCTGAGGCCATGGCAGCATCACCAAAGCTCAGAAGCAGCCTGAAAAGAGCTTGGGCAACACCCACACCAGCTACTGACAGCCTGGAGGGGCCCTGCTGGAGCTGTGGGCTTACAGTTTCTCAAAGAAGCTTTTCCTTTTTTTTCCCCCAAACCCAGATTTGTTTCCCTCCTGTCAGCACCTGAAAGGTGGATATCAGGCACACCCTCAGGCTAACATTAAGCTCCTTGACTCATGGGGAGTGATCAGGAGGGACTGCTGCTCACCTTGCCTGCCCCTTTGGGGAGCCTGGAGAACCTCACCCAGGCATGTCTGCATTAAGTCATTAACTCCTGTTTGATCAAGTGCAAAGCCCTCACCTGACCTGCAGAGAGGAAAAGTGACAGAGCAGGACCAAGGGCATGGCCAGCGGTGTGCAGGCTGCACAAGGAGTCTCAAGGGCACTCACACACCATTTCTATCCCCAGTGAACTGAACCTGACTGCCCCATAACTCCTAGAGAGTGACAAAGTGGCTAAGCCACCACCTGCCCTAACTCCAGTAGCCAAAGACTTTTTTTGTACATTCATATCTGCGTTGTAGTTTTATTTTTTCTTGTTTTAGCCAAAAAAACCTATTTGATCTGAAAGCTGCCTTCATTTTTATCCCCAGTAATGCTGCTTAGCATTTATCCAATACTTTTTATTGTCAGAGCTGAAAGTGATTTACCAAGAGGGTCAGTGTTTCCTCCCTGCCCTCCCCTGGAAAATCTGGGACACAAAATAATTTAGCATAAGTTGTATTATTATGGGTTCATATTTCTAAAAATTAAAGGACCACAAAAGTGCTTTTCTCTTGATTGCACACACACTGGCAATAATGGCATATGCAAAGTTATCTTCCTAAAAAATTATGATTTCTTGTCATCAATAACATTGTAAAAGTGACTCTTTGGAAGATAATGCTCCATAAATCTGAACCATTCACCCCTGCATCTGCATTTTCCTTTTCTTTGAAAAGTTTTGTGGTAGTGGAGAAATAAAGCCTACAAACTCAAATTAAACTGGTCTCCAGCTAGCCCTCAATAAATGTGGCTAAATCAATAGGAAGCATACAATCAAAAAGTAGAAAGAAGCAATGAAACCCCACACCAGAGGCATGAAAGAGGCAACTGCAGACCCTCTGGAGCTGTAGGGCTGGCTGGTGGATTAGTCAGAAGCTGCTAAACAGAGCAGCCCCCACTTCCCTTCAGTGTACTAATTAATCAGGCATAAAAAGCTCATCAAGGAGCAGTCCAGCAATGAGAACCAGACTGAAACAAGGTTATCCTGAAGGTTAAAGACACAGGATCTTCTTTAATTCCTTAAAAAAACAAAAGAAAATCCCTCTTGCCTTCCTCTCCTGACACACCACTTAAGCCAAGCCCCTCTTGCAGGGGAGGTGAGATTGACAGCTGTCACTGAGGCCTTAAATCTTCTCAGGAGGGGAAAGTGAACCACAAGTGCTAAGGCTGAGGATGGCTCACCAGCTTTGCTTTTCGTTTTCCTGTCCTTTGCTTTTCAGCCTGGAGCTGTGCTTGCATTTACATCGGTGGCTCTTGGTACTTCCCTGGCTGTTGCCTTTTCATTCACTTCACAAAAGCTCAGCTCTCCAGGCAGAGTCCAAAATGAGTCCCTGCATCCAGGAGTGCTCAGCATCATGTGAGCATAGTGGGAACATTCAATTACAGAGGTTTTATCCACTCCTGTGATTGCTGATGTACACCCAAGAGCTCAGCCATCACAAGAGGTGCTCAGCACTGGGGAACAGGGTCTTGCCTTCAGTTTTGGGAAATGTGAGGACTGTGTGGAAAAAAATAATTGCATCAAATGGCAGAGGGGTTTTGGGGATTCTGGAGGATGATTATGGTTGATCTTGTACCTTGATTGACCTTGTTCCTTGGGAAATGGCCGTTGCCAAGCAGGACCACCTTGCTTCCATGGCCATTAGGGTGATGTACACTGCTGCCATCTGCTGCCATGCTCACCCAGGATGGACCCTGGGTCGTGCCTTGGATTCCTGCCCGAGTCTTTAGCTCAGATGGGATCTGTTCTTAGACCAGGACCATTGGGACAGGGTGGTAGGTCCTTGCAACTTGTGTGAAACTCCCACTGGCCAAGGTCCAGAGCAGAGAAGCAGCCATGAGATGTCAGCTAATAAGATACAACAGCTTCTGGCAAACAATCTTAATGTATCCCAAACCAGTCATTCAAATCCATTTTTTAATCTGCACAGCACTCAGCAATCTTCTACAATCCCATTAAAAATGTTTTATATTGAGTCTTTAGGACTTCAGCTGAAGTAAGGTCTCTCTGGGATGGCATTACCTAGATCTCTAAGTTATGAATTTCTTTCATCACCTAGTAGGTGACTCTACTAACTAGGCAGAGTTATGCCTTCTAATTACTTGGTTAGTTAGTTAGAATAATGATGCCTGTTGGTCAGTAAATTATTTAATCAGGGCTGTCACCTAAATGCTTCAAGGAAGAACTGCTTGTTCCTATTTCTTGGCCCCAGCTTGTTCCAACTCCTGCAGTGGGCAGGCTCAGAAGTGCAGCAATGAGCTGGATTAGACAGGGCAGTTCCCTCACTGTGCTTGGAATTTGTAAAGGTATTATTGTTATTTTTCACTATTAATAACAGCACTGACAGATAATACAATTTGCTATCTCCGGTCTTCAAAGATTAAAGTTTCTTTCCTTCTAAAGCTGTTAAATATTATCTTGCTTTAAAGACATCACAGATCACCAGTTTTTCTGGCTCTTCTGATACTCAGCTACATAAGTAGTTTTATTTCCACTGAACACAGCAGACCTTTCCCTCTGGACCCAAAGCAAAACCTTGGAAAGAAGGGAGATGTGTATTCCTTCCTTGCCAAATGACCGGGTGAATTGATTTTTTCCCTTCCCTGTTGCCATTGTTTCTCTGTCATTAGCTCCCTGTAAATAAGCTTGGCAAGGTCTGGTTTTGAAGCTGCCTTTGCCTATTGGACTGCAGACCTCATGGAAAAGGGGGTGAACTAAAGGTGCACTATCCTAATGGAGACTCTGGGAATGATGGGTGGTCTTTGAGGACACAGCCTGCCAAAACACAGGCTGTGCTGTAGGAGTGACTGGCAGTGTGAGGGGCACATGGAGAGGGAGGAGGAGCAGGACCAGGAAAGTCACAGTATTACAAAATGGCAAAGTATCACAAATTGCCACTTTTGCACAACATCCTGTACTGAAGCATTTCCAAAGACAGGTATGTTCAGATTCTGCCACACAAAAAAATTATTTTGAGGAATTGAGTCAGTGAACGGGGAAAAAAATCCTGTTTTAAACACATTTTAAATGCCACAGGTACAAACTGCAGTTTGCTTGATTTGAATCCATATCACAACGATATTTAAGTGGGCTGTGGTGCTGGAAAAAAGTGTCTGGGATACATCCCTCCATATGGTGGGAAGCAGCAGGTCCCTTGCAGCTACTGCTGGGTGGGGATGAAAATTTAAGTGGCTGTTCTTGTGCCCTTGCTTCCACATCCATCCATCCATCCATCCATCCATCCATCCATCCATCCATCCATCCCTATCTTTGCTATGAGTTTTTGAATGAGCACACCATACAGAATTGTGGTATTAAAGCCTGTACAGGAGAAGAATTCCTTAGTCCAGCATCCACCCTGGTGATTGCTGTGAAGTTAGTGAGCAGTGGGGTCAGTCAACATTGCTTTAGGGGAAATTACAGATGTGGGAACGAACCATTTATGATGAACAGTTGCTCTGCAAGGGTTCTGCTTCACTTTCTCAGCCAGGGTGACCTCAGTGCTATGAAACTTCGGGTTTTTGTGAACCAAACACCTTCTGGTGTCATGTTCCTTTGGCTGCAGAGGAAGCCTTGAGAAAGTGAGGTTTTATTTTAGATACATAAAGCTGGGTGGGGTAAATCCACACCAGAGGGGCTGATCTCTTCACTTGAGGCAAATCCGTTCTGAGCTTTGATTTTTAATTTAATCCTGGAGGTGAAAAGAGAGACTTTTTTTTTTCCTAGAGTGAAATTATACTGCTTGTTATGAATTCATGCTCTTCTGAATGAGTTCTTTAAAGGACTACAAGAGCTGCAAACATCAACTTCTTGCTGATTATCAGAGAGAGCAGGGATGTGCTACTTCATATCACAAAAGAAGGGTGGGAACAAAGAAGCCCCTTTACCATGTTCCTCTCTGTTGTAACCTAATGGAATTTATTGGAAAGGCTGGATTTGAGAGCAGCTCCTGCCTGTGTGTAGGAAAGCTGTGGTTCATAAAGTCACCCAGCAGATAAAGTCCTGAGCTGCCCTTTCCTACAGCTCTGATGTGATCTGCTCAGGGCAGAGCACTCCTGTGACGTACCCAAATTGAGTACAGAGCACACGTAGGCTAAGACGTGCACAGAGGCAACAGCTCTGATTGGAAAATGAGGTGCTGTTAGGGCTGCTCTCTGGCAGTGAGGCCCACTGACCTGGAATGAGCCCTGTCCATAGTATCAAGCTCCTCTTGTCACCACACGCGACAACTGAAGTCACAGCATTGCTTGGGTATGGTCTCTGGCTGTGCTAACTCCTGAATTCCTGGGACATGTGTGGGAGAACGCTAATTGAATCAGGTCAAAAATGTGCCAGGGCAGGTTCTAGGAATTTAACAATGTAGACTATCAAATTCCAATGCCTGGGAATATTACCTGCCACTGTTTAATTTACTAGCAGCATAGGTGTAGCCCTAAGGGCTTGTGCACACACACAGACACCTATGGTGCATCAGAGGTGTTTCGAAAGGTGCCTGGCAGATAATGTAATGATCAAGAGGCTGACTTAAGAACAACGTCACTGCTGCCTCTTTGAGCCCACAGTAGAGCTTTTTTCATTGTGCTTCCTATGGCAAGACAGCATTCTCTTACATATGGACGGCACAAAAAGTACTGCTGAGAATATTGGAGAGAAATGTATATATATGAAATATATGTATAAATGTATAAATCAAATAAATCTCCTGCGCCCCATCCTGTATTCTACTTCAAAAGTCAGACTTTAGAGGTGTACTTCATGCAATCTATGTTGAAAATAAAATCCCAGTAACTGCATTTTCCTTCTGTGTGTGCCAGAGAGACCGTGAACCACTGGGGAAAGGAAAACACAGAAGGCTTATTTGTCCAGATTTCAAGGAAATTCACTTCTCCCTGTGGATTAATTGTGATTGTACAGCAGCAGGTTTTAGATGTTTGATTCTTGTTTGTGTCTGTTTTTTAACCCGTATCTCAAGAGGATTTAATTAGATTTGATGTTCATGATATGCTATTTACCGGATTATGATGAGATCAGCTGATAAGGCTTGACATAAACTTGGCAACTCGTTTGGTGCTTTCTCAGTCTTTAGAATTTAATTATGGCAATTTCAAAACAGGAAGCTTGGAAACAACATGGGGATTAAGGACTTGCTGTTGCCCCAGTGGGATCAGCAAGACTTATGGCATTGGTTGTCACTGTTGTCACCAGCTCTCAGCAGGCTCAGCCGTCTGCGATGTGAGTGCACATGTTCCCGTTCTGCCTAAAATGGACCAAATGCCAATGCCATTTCTCCTTGGAAATGATTCTCCTGAGGAATCCCACCAACTGCAGTGGTGTTTCATGGCTGAGGTGAGAATGGAGTGAAGTGACATGCCAAGGATTTGTGTAGACACACAAAAGCCTGGGACTTCTGTTTCCCAGCGATTTCCCAGGGAATCTGCGTGCTCCAGCGCAACATAAAATAAGTTCAGATGCACGGGGCCAGAGCAGATGGAGTTTTTCACTGTAAAGATTATTTGCATGAAAGTGCTATTTTCCCACACTTGCACTCATTTTAAAGCTTTCTTTCCTTTCTTCCACAAACAGCTACTTCTGCTCTGTTCCCTCTGCAGCCGACCTGATGCCAGGAGCTAACACGCTGCAGTGTACACAAGCAAGCTCCTTCCCAAACCTACCTCTGGTTAAGGATCAAAAGATAGTGGTTGAAGTGCAGAATTGTTTCTTTTTATAGCTTTCCACAAGCGTAGAGATCACATCTCTCTGCTTTATCTGTATTTTAAGCACCTCCTAAATAGCCTTGCAATCAAACATCTGAGCACCCACAGCTCTCGTTGAAAGGGGCTGTAAGTTACTCTCAGAAGCAACTCACAGCTCCCTTTTTTTGAGCACTTTGTTACTGATGAATGATGCCAGGTCAGTGGAGAGTCTTTCTCTGTTTTTCAGTGTAAGGATATGAAGGTGGAATTTCTGATATTTTATCTCCCAGGTGCTTAAAAATGGATTCTTGTGCTATTTTAATAATGGTAAAAAAATGTAGATGCCTATGTGGGGACAATCAAGGGGATTCAGGAGCAAACAAGTGTTCAGAAAGCAGTTGTGACACTTGGGGCCATGCTTTAGTGGTGGCCTTGGAAGTGCTGGGTTAACAGTTGGACTCAATAACCTTGGAGGTCTTTTTCAAGCTAAATGATTCTATGATTCTATAATTGCATTTGGATCTGAGGGCTTCAGACACTTAAAAGTTTTTGGCAATCTTGTTTCTCACCTTCTTTGGAGGAAGCCTCTGCTGCAGCTGCTGGATTCACTCCTGCAGAGCAACATCCCGAGCCCAAGTATGAATCTAGCCTGTCTGAGTTCTGACAAAAAATATTTCCAAAACACCTTTTTGAATTAATTTTCCTTCCATAAAGCTCTTTGTTGTCCTTCCATTTTTAGAAGTGGTGGGAAACAAAAAAAAAAAAAATCCTCTACAAAAGTAACTATAGTTGATTAGGAAACATTATGAGGTTTGATTCTGTTTCTACAGACTTGCAGGTAAATTGTAGATCTGCTCTTCTGGACAAGTACCACTCTGCCCACCATCACCTGGCACAGCACCTGAGCTGCTCTGCTCTGCTCTGCGGGCTCTACCCACAGTCTACGTCCTTTCCTTGAGGCTGATAATTGCTTGTCAAACTGATTGACATTTGTAGATCTGTCTTTTCCATGAGGCATTACTCCCTCCACACACACCCACCAAAAAAAAAAAAAAAAAATAGACAATTTGATTTTGCTCTGTTTTTCCCCTTTTAAGCACAGTAACTTTTTCTGCCTAAAAGTAGTAATTATTTAATGAATAGTCCTTCATGTTTCCCTGTCAGTCACTCACTGTAATGAACAACTCGTTTTGTGTGCTTTGTTAACATTTTAAAAAGTATTAAACTAATAATAATAAAGATTTTCTAGGACTTTAACACACAGGGTGCCCTGCAGAATGCAGGATTGGGATTACAAGGGGGGGGAGGGTGAATTTTCACTCTAGACATCAAGCAGCACTTTGTATTTTTTGTGAGCTATGGGACTGTTTTCCCCTTGGTACTTCTCCTGTATCTTATCTACAACCACCCTGAATAATTGGAGCATATTTAGGGGACCAAGTCCAGCTATTATTTGTTCCCCCTCTGTGAAAGCTGTTTTTTTTTTTCAAAGCCAGATCTGTGAACCTCTGTTGAGCTCTCGGTATTGAGGTCAAGGCTTTTTACAAGCTAGAATTTTTATCATGAACTGGAGCCCAGAGTTAATTGTACACAAAGACACATTGTTGTTTCCATTAGAATTTACAGTACCACTGAATTTTAATTATTGGGTAACATTTCTTCCATTATAGCTCTCACTCCTCCTCCCCTTTTCGTGCCAACCCATGTTTCTTTCAGTTGCAGCAGCTTGCAATGCAAAGTGCAAAATACCCCCAATAAATAAACAATTTGTGGCCTCAGCTTTGATGCAACAATTTATTTGTCCCTGCCTAAAACATAAAAAAAAAACAACAACAAAAAAAGCCAAGCGGACAATTTAATGCAAGCTAAACTGTAATCTGGTGTTTCCTGTTTACCAGCACTGGTTAATTTTAAAGTTCAAAGCACAGTCCTAGACAAGAGCTATACAGGAGGTCTTTATCATTGCTGGAACAAAACACTCACTTCTTATGGACAAAGGCTCTAGTGGGCAGTAAAATGTTCTTGGATTCTTTCTATGTGATGATAAAACAGACATGCTGAAATGCTTCATCAATTGCCATGAAGCAAATGTTTTACAGAGTTTTCATGGAAGAAAAACTAATAATTCACTCCTAGACTGTGAGGGTTTCACAGACTTTCAGTGACTGAGATTCAAGTCTTTTTTTAAAGGCAACAAGCAGTCATTTCAGCAGGCATCTAATAAACACAAGGCTGGATGTATTAATTGGTTTGGCTCTTAATTTTCCTCCTGGTCTCTATGCTTGAGTTCTGTACAATATGTGGAGCCTCAGTCTATGCAGCAGAGCTGACATAAGTAGCCCCAACAGTATAATGGGAAAAAATGATGTATTCAATCAATAAAAACCCCTTTTAGGAACCAATTGTATAAATGCTTGGCCTCAGTTTATCACTCAGTCTCCAGCCACTTCAGTCCTGTGTGGTGTTTTATGAACCATGGATATACCTCATACATATAAAAATAATGTTTCTTGTGCTGGACTACTCAACTTGAAATGAATTCAAGCCCCGGTGGGGGATGACATCAGAGGTGTGGTGGGTTTCCAAACTGAAACAAACCCAGAGAGGGCCCTGGGGATGCTTTGTGGGTGGGAGGACTGCAGTGTGTGCAGTGCGTGGGGTAGGTCCCTCTTGTGTGTGTCCCAGAGACTGAGCCTTGCCAAGCGCCTGTGTCCAGTCTGCAGTGCTAATAGCCAGCAAGGAGGGAGTAGGAAGGATATTTTAAAATGATTTTATGAACCTTTCACCCTCTCTTATTCTTCCTGCTGTGTTCTTCTCCCACTCCCCTCTGACTTTTCTTCCAGCTCCCACCCACAGCGTGGCTCTGATTCTGCCTCAGGATAAGGTGGTCTCCATGCAGTTCTCCCAAGCTCCCATAAATTGTCTTCTACTCACCAGACCAGAGTGTGGTCTCTAAGTGTGTAGGAGGAATTAGTCCCTTTCCTTTTTCCTATTAACCATGGCTGCTGTCTCCCTGGACAAGCCAAGCCTCAGTCTGCCAGAGGGGTGGGCAAAAATCTCTTGTTAATGAGAAGAACCTGTGAACTGGACCCTGGGGGACCCCATCAGGTCCTGAAGAATCACAGAGGGGCTGGGTTTTCCTTCTCTGCTGCCTTATCTTTGAGCTGAGGGAAAAGCTTTGATGAGTTGGGCAAAAAATATCAAAATCAAGGGGAAGTGTAAAGGGGTCTGTAGATTTGTGAAGGCTTGGATTGCTTAATGAAAACACATCCACCCACAGCCTCCCAGCAGAGATGGAGATCAGTCTCCTGGGCTGTTCTCTTGAGTTTGACTGTTGTGACAAATGCTTAAATAGATTGAGTTTCATCTCTTCCTGTGGACGCTGTTTCTTGTGCATGTTTAGGGTGAAATGTAGAAATTACACATCTTTAAGGACTTAATTTAGTTACATGCTTAAAAACCAAAAGCGGTTGGGAGGGACTCAGGCAACCTGGGGGCATTTTTCTTCCTGTTGGCTTACTGACAACAATGTGGGTGTGCTGAGGACAAGCAGCACCATAATCATTACAGGCAATATTGTCCTGTCTCTCAGCCCCTGCAAGATCTGGATCCTCATTCCTGTAGGGTGCAGGACCAGTCTTGGGCTCCCCATTGCTTTGGCTCTTCTGCTATGAGAAGAGAGGAGTTCCAGAGGCAAAAATCTGAGAGGGGAAAATACCAGAAATCCCATGCCCCAAGGGAAAATCTTCAGCAAGATACCAGCAGTCCCCTGTTCTCCAGAAATGTCACATTTCACCAGAACATTGAATCTTTTCGGTCTCATACCCACTGCTTTCAGGCTTGATACAGACAACAACCTTTTGATGGTTGGTGCCTTAATAACCTCTACCAACCATCCTTGGAAGGCACAGATTGACTCTGGAGTTGTGTCATGCCTATCAACAACTCTGGGCATGCAAATGCACCAGTTCCTCTTAAAAACACAAGGAACAACTTGGGCATTTGGTTGAGATTTCAGAAACTCCTCTGCAAAGGGAGAAGCCAACACAGAGGTAGATGCTGTGCTGGAGGCTGCCCATCTTTACTCTTACAGACAATCTATGAGGCAATTCTCTGCCAAGGAACCCAAGGGACTTGCCAGGGACCCAAGTGGGGCTTAGCTACTGAAACCACAGAGCCAAGTAAAAAAAATAAATTGGGGAAGAGGTAGCTACTGATCACTGTGTACCCGTGGCTGGGAGAAGTGAGATTTCCTGTGCCCTGCTATGGGTCAACAAAGAGGGCACAACAGATGGCTGTTGGACTGAGTCTTAGGAAAGAAATCCCAACTGGGACTGTGCCTCTGAAAGAGCCCTCTGTGCCTCAGAACAGCAAATGGGTCACAGCTCTGTCCTGCTGTGGCACGTTGGGAAGCGATGAGAGAAGGGTTCCTGTTGTAAAAACAGAAAAAGATCAAGTCTTTCATCGATGACGCGAGGGCAGGACTTTGACAGAGAGGTGACTAAGGATCCCAGCTACTCTCGTGCTTGCAACAGCCCAGGAAGGGATTTGGCTCTCCGAGGGGCAGAGCACACAGCAGCTCTCGCTGGTGAGCAGGGGGTGACTCAGATATTTGGAGAGTGACTTTCCTCTATTGCTTTGGAGCCCTGCGTTGGAACTCCCAGTTTTGCAAATACCACTTTTGCTGGTGGTGTGTGACTTGCTGTGCTTGGACAGAGAGGGAACAGAAGTGCAGTGAGGGCTGTTCCAGCATCCAGTGGCTGTTCCAGACAGCAATCCATGGGCTTTGCTACCAACATGCCTTCAATATCTGCTTGGCAGAATTGTACATTTTGTCACACAACATGACCACTGTCTGTCTCTGGGAAGCCTCATGGCCAGGCAGCACTCATATGTCTAAAGAGAACCTGTTTTAGCACTTCCAGAAGAAACTTGGCTGAAATGTTAGATCCTAACAGTGTTTTGGGAGGTGCTGTTAGCACAAGTGATAGTGGCGAAGCAACTGATTCCCTG
Organism: Eopsaltria australis; assembly: GCA_034509425.1. Lineage (NCBI taxonomy): Eukaryota > Metazoa > Chordata > Aves > Passeriformes > Petroicidae > Eopsaltria > Eopsaltria australis. The sequence goes on along the minus strand of JAVTVJ010000358.1, from coordinate 2,037,336 downwards.
TGTAATAAAGATATTTTCCCCATCAGTGAATTTCTTGCCAGAGCTTGATGAAATGGGATACATTGAATTGACAGTAATTCTCAAATTCACAGAGTGGAACTGAGGGGTACTTTTCAATGTTCATTTTTTTCACCACAATCTGAAAATTTTTTGATAAAAAAAGGAAAAAAGAAAGAAGGAATTTCCTCTTTGCTCTCCCTCCCTCTGATTTTAACGGGTTTTCCTGGAATCTTTGTAACTTTGGGGATTAAACTGAGCTCTGCATGTGCATTTTCTGTACATACAATTAACAAATGCTTGTCTTTCAAGCTCTTTTAGTAAGCAAAAGAAAACAGAACAGGATTAACTTTGCTATCCTCCATTGAAAATGAGTTCCCCTACTGAGCAGTAAGCACAACCATGGAATATATGGTACTTACTTAATACACTGGAAAAATATTCCTTGTTGGACTTATGCTCTCTTTCCTAAATTATTTTGCTTGTTGCTTTTTGGGTTTGGTTGAGGTTATTTTTTGTTACAGCCAGAAAGGACAATCAGCATAATTTCTGTATACAACCTGGACACATATATTTTTTCGAGTAACTTTAATGGGAGTCAGGTTTGTGTGAGGAATTTAAGGGTGAGTTTTTTTGCTGCTCCCTCTCACATCAAAAGAAAAGTTTCCATTGACTTCATTACTGCTGGGTCAGGATGGAGTAAGATATTGGGAAATAACACTCTGAGAAGAAAAGTGGCATCAGCAAGATGCTATGGTATCATTCTCTTATCACAGGTCACTATCAAATTTATATAAATGTAGATCACTAATTGCACTAATGCTGTGCAGAGTGCCTAATGCAGCAGCTATTTAATAAAGCAGAGGAGTAGTAACAATGAATCCTCCCAGTGTTTTTATGCAAGTTTTATCAAGTCTGGAGAACCCACCGAGTTGGAAAGACTACTGCCCTTCATTAATGCAGTCATGAACAAAGAATAAATCAGCGTGTCCTTCAAACTCCCCAGAGTCCTCCAGGCCTACACACAGCACGATTGTAAGAAGAGGGGAAGGAAGGCAGGGAAGTCCTAAAGATTAATCAGATAATAAGGGAAATTCCTCAGCCCTGAGCACAAGGTCTTTCCCCTCCCCAGCCTCCCCAAGAACCCACAGCAGTCATGTTGGCCCCGATTTGCAGGAGAGATAAGGATGCCCTGGCCAGTGTGAGATGTACAACAAACACAACTTTATCTCCACCGCCACACGCCGGCCTGGGATCAATGGGCAGCCACCACTTCTTGCAGGAAGGATCTGTGAGATGAGACACCCCCTTGTGCCCCCTCTTTCCCAGCCTTAGAAGTCCCCAGGTCACATAAGCGTGGCCTTGGAAGAAACAGGAAAAGCTCTTACCCCAGGTACGAGCCTGGGTCTCAGCAGCAGCCGAACAAACGATAAAGGAGGAAAACACTTGGTTTTGACTGTGTTTGTTTTTTCTTGTTTGTTGAGTTTGCACCTCAAAGCTGCCATTGGAGAGCGGCTTCATTCTGTGTGTGCTTTCCTGTGGGCCTGGCAGGAAAACAGAGACCAAAAGAAAGGAAAATAAAAAACCCCCCAAACCCTGATGCTGGAAACATCTGGATTTTTATATGTGCTTAACATCTCAGGAGAGTTTGTTTTTGTTTGTCCTTCTTGCCAATAAAGTCAGTGCTTCTCCCTGATATATATGGGAGCCGGAAATATATATTAAAGAGAAGTATTCCTGGTTAAAGTCAAGCCTGGGTAATTAATGACAGTGTGGTTGTGATGAGAAGCAGTGAGATGATAACCTCCATGAGCAATATTGTGTTATCTCTCAGCCTCTGCAGAGTTAGCTGTAATCATTGTGCAACCAGACCATCAAAGGAATGATAAGATCAGATAAGCAAAATACTGCTGTCATTTTGCACCAATGATATTTAAGTTATAATTATTGCTTTTCCTATCTTTGGTTAAAATGAGGGTGAAACCCATTTTTTTTTAAAATTTACACACACTTACATATACATATGTATGTCTTTGTTCAATTAGACCCCTAAAAAGATGCATGTCCATGTATTATACTGTCTCAGGAAAATCCTGGCTACATTTCTGGTGGCTCAGTCAGGCAGTTTAGCACACAAGCAGCCAAGATTCACCTTCACTGTACAGAGGAAGCCACCTGCAGACAAAAGATGAGGGAAAGTCTCCTCCAACAAATAGTCAAGAGACACCAACATGAGCAACTCTCTTCAGTAGACGAGCACTGACCTGGAGTTTATGGTCATGGAGTCTGGGCTGTCCTCATTTCTCAAGGGAATTGTGATTTCTGAGACCCAGAATAATCTTGACTTGACAAAGTGAATGGGACACATGACTGGGATTACCTCCTCTGCTGTATCTTGAATGCCCATCTCAACCTCCACCTCCAAATAGGCAGATGGGCTCCCAAAAGTTCCTCACCATGACATGCACTTCTACAGGTTTCAAATTTGTTTAAGTTCTGTAAAAACAGCAACAATTTGGGCGCCTTCCTAATCTTTTTTGAGCTAGGTAGGAACCATTCACTTGCCAAACCAAGGGGTGATGCCCTGCCCAGCGAGGTAACTGAGTGCTTTATCACTGATTTTGGCTGAAAGAAGCTCTCACCCTCACCCTGTAACTTCCTTTAGGTCAAGTTTGCTTCCTATGTTTCCAGCACTTCTGCTTCTGGTCCTGAGTGGAACAGGCTTTCTTGTGGGTATGTTTGTACTTCCCAGTCATTTGCATGTAATTTTATGCAAACATTTTTATCACAGATCAGTTCACACAACCACAAGCTGTGTTTTTATTTTCTCTGTCAGCTGAAAGCTTCATCTACATTGGGTTTTTTTCTCTCCTTGCTCCAGCATGACTACATCAAAGTAATTGCACAGGTGTAAACCTGTAATGCTCTAGATGTTCTGCATTTGTGCAGCAAAATGTTCTATTTTCCATGTACCTTATGTTGGTCTGAGCCCAGGTATCTCACATTTTGTCAGTCAGCACTTTCGGAGCCTCAGTGAAACACATGAATTAAGGTCCTTGCAGCAACCCAAACCTTGGGCAGGCAAGCAGATGTTTGAGACAATTTCTTGCCGTGAGACAGAAGCAAATTCTTTGCAAAACATGGAATACTTATAATAAAATAATTTAATTGGTGAATTGGGCAAAAAATGTTAAAATGGATCAGTTAGTGGATCATTTCTTTAAAAGACTCCCATCAAAGGATCAAGTAATGCCATGAAATCTTCCATTTGTCAGTCAATGCTACACATCCACTTAAAATACTTCTGTAAGTTCTCCAAATAGCTGGGAGGATGAGAGGCAGCACGGGTGGGAGCAGAAGCTGAAGGAACACGAGCAAAACCACACAGGGAGAGGCCAAGCTTGTGCAGAGTGTGACTGAAACCCTCTCTTTGCCTCCCCAGAGAGCAGGAACCCCATGATTACACAGGTAGCAGGCAATAGTGAGCCAGAGCATCGAGCTCAGACGGGTCAGAGTGATGAAAACCATCAGCAAGCTTCAATTTCAAATTGCTGGGTTGGGGCTGGCACCCCCACAAGAATAACGCTGATTATGTGTATCCACTTCATCTCCTTCTCCTGCCTGATCCAATGATAACTCTTATCTTACAGAACATTGGAAGTTGTTGCTACATCACATTGTGGATTTATCAATAACTAATTCCCTGTTGGGGAAATAAGTATTTCGTGACTGCATACGCAAGGTGCTCATTGCTCAATTTAAAACATGCCTGATCTGATGTTAATATTCAGATTTTTTCACTCTTTCTTTTGGTGACTCTTAGCAGTCTCAGTTGCAAGGAAATAGAAATTCACCCTGTGAGGATGACAGAATCTGGGGCAATATGAGAAAATGACTCCTCAGATGAGTCTTGAAATGTCAAATTTTGGCCCATTGAATTTCTTTTTTCTCAGCAAAATTTTAAATCCTGTAAAACAGACATTTCTGGCGGATCTGCTGAGGCAGCTCTCAGTGGACTGTAAAAGCACAGGCTGTACCATGATGCCATGAGGGGCCAGGAGCTGCTCATGGAAAAGCTCCATGTTTTCACACACAAAACGGAGTGTAAGGTCTTTGTTAGTACAGCCCTGAGTATTTCACATTATGGCTCCAGGAAGAGCAGCACATTTAACACAGTGCTGTGATCATGGACAATGCAGCTACACTCGCCCAGTGGTGGATGGCCATAGGAAAAGGGATCACAATTAACTCCATCAGTGCTGAATGATGCACCTACCCTGTGCCACAGCTAATGCTTCTTTCCTCATAAGAAAAAAAAAAAATCAAATTGAAACGCCATGGCATGTCAGGAGCTTGGTTTTTTTTCTAGTTATTAATGTAATTTTTGTTTTGCTGAAAAAGGATCAGAGCCAAGGCATGAGCAGGTGCTGCAGGATCCGAGCTGCACTGTCAGCCTCTTTACTGTGACCTTGAACTCCCAGCCACAAGTCCAGACCAGAATACACTGGAGTGTGCTCCACAAAGGAATATTCATAGAAGACTCAGATCAGTCCTAAGATTGCATTCACCATAATTCCTTTAACTCACATCTCTGTAAGTAAAACCACACCAGAGAAGGAAAACTGCTCCACCTTAGTAAAACTAATTTCTTTCTAGTCCTCCTTTTTTTTTTTTTCCTACCATGATTTCAGTAGGGGAAAGTTTCCTGAGCTGTTGGAACAAAACTGGGAAGCTCTTTGATCCAGGAGCAAACGGGTTAAAACAGCTTCAGAGTTTAAAGCTCTGTTTTGCTCATCCTTAATGGAAACTCAGGGACTGAATTTAGAATTGTGTTTGTGGAGAACAAGGAAAAAAGCGTCAGAGAGGAGGCTGGCAGAGAGGGATGGTATGCACGGGAATTAAATGCGGTTGGTGTCACTGCGCAGGGCGAGTCTGAACTATGTATGTGCGTGTAAGAATTTGTAGTAGTCTGTGTGCTGGCAAAAGAACTGGCAACCTGCCCTAAAACATTTAATAGGCTCCTCCTGAGTTTTTGAATCCCTCCTCAGTGCTCTGTGACAGAGGAGAACTTGATCCCCCTTTTAAAGCATCCCCAAGTGAGGGGTATATGGGCTGTATATGAGGTGGTATTCAGACAAAAAAAAAAAAAAAAAATCAGTTTGGACCTTAATAGAACTGGGGAATATGTGCAGCATTCAGAACCAGCTCTTTCCACATCAGAATTTGGGGATGCCTGGAGATTGGTCATGTGCCTACTTCAGAGTCAGGATCTGATTTCAGATTCCTTCTCAGTCCCCAGAACCCATCACTGTTTGCAGCTTGCATGTCATGATTTGAAATTACTATGATTTTGCTGCATAGAGGAACCAAGTGCAAGTTCCTCTGAAATCTGCTCCCTCAATCTCTAATATGCACGAGAGCTTGAAGTTCCTTCCTAAGAAATAAGTGAACCTGGATGGTTTCTTCTTGCAGTAACTAACTGACTACTCCAGCTCTTGCCTTGGCTAATTTAGTCACTAATTTCAGGGATTAAGGATTCAACAGAAAAGCAACTGCAGCAGCCTGATTGATTTACTCTCTGCCTCAACCTTGGCACTGCTGAGGAGATGACTGATGCTTGCTCAAGCTGTAAAGCTGAAAGTAAGGCAGTATCTGAGGAAGACTTCAGCAGAGACAGGACACCTGTGGGCAGACCAGCCTTCCCACACTGGCCCACATGGATGCCCTGAGGTCTCCTTCATGCCACAGGGCTCCTCAGCAGTCTTCATCTGCCCATGGGTTTGCACAAGAGAACATTGTGTCTGACTGGGAGAAAGGGCTCTGACCTGCTCTGAACAGAGAGCACTCAAAACCTAAAGACAACTTGGGTAAGAGGAAGAGGGGACATCTCAAAATAGCATTTCTTGTGTCACCCGGACTGATGGAAAGTCCCTGATTGCCTGCACCAGGGGTTTGTGATACCAGGACAGCTTTGCACAAGTCTCTAGTGAAATCCATTGGACTTCTGCAGAATCTCTGTAAGGGGAACCAACCCAGCTACCAAATACAAAAGCAGCTGTGCTGAGAACTCTCCATCTGCCTATGACGGCCTCACATGGCGCTCACAGAAAAGCATTCATCCTCCTATTTACTGCAACTGACTAAAAGCATCTTTATATGAGAGCCTGGAATAGCTTCAAAAGCCTCTATCTTAGGAAAACAGCATGCATTTAATAGCTTTCTAGGGAAGTATCACATATAAACTGAACAAAATCATTTAGCCAAGGAGCACTTAATTACAGCCAGCAGAGTGGCACCCAAACTCTGTGGAGCTCCTATATGAAGGAGATCTTCCTTGGACAAGACTATAAAACCCAAAGGGACTGTATAAATTCATCAGGCTCCCTCCAAAATGTAGATGCAGTTGAAGGCTCCTGTATTTTTGAGCTCTTCATCACTCCTACTCAGTTTTCCCTACACCAGGAGAGCTGCTCTGGTGACTGTGCAGAAGCAGTGTGGGCCCCAGAGGTGGTATTAACTGACTGAGACAGGCACAGAATACAGCAATCAAGGTGTTTCCCTCCACTAATTAAGGTCCTGAGAGGCATCACCTATGCTTTAATCCTTCTCTTACCCACAAGATGTTCCCAGAAGGCCACAGTAGAAAAAGAGCTGCCTTCCAGCAAGCTTCAGACTTTCTATCCACCTTCACTGGGGCAGATCAAAGCAGCTGCCACCTCCATAAAGTGGAACATTGGAGTGGTTGAACTGAGGGCCAAAGAGGGTAAATTAGTATTATTTTTAGACAAAGTTTGCTACCACTCAGCAGAAAAGAAGCCAGTGCACAGCACATGGCTTCCTATAGAAATATTGGTGCTCTGTAGGGCAAAGCAGGCCTGAAGAGCAGTAAGAAGTGTTGTACCTCCGCTGCATGGGTGGGATATGGGAAAGGTCTGGAAGGAACTGCCCTCCCAGACCAATGGCAGGGCCTGTCCTCAGCAACCAGTGCACCAAAGTGGCACAGCCATCCCCCCGGTGCTGGGGACCAAGTGCTGCTTGGTAAAGGCAGCTCAGCATGGCTTGAGAGACTGACCCAAAACAGCATCCCAGGAGAGGGCTCAGGGATGGGAAGGGCTGGCAGCCTCTGTCACAGGCACCTGCATTAGAGCCTGAGTCACCTGGGCTGGCACCAGCTCTCACTTCTCAGAGCTGGGAGGACTCCTGAGTCACCTGCCTCCCTCCTCCCCCTGCTCCACCACTGGGGCTGGCACCAACCAAACTCCTGCTAATGATTCCCATCAATATCCCCTTGGGGCACAGAGGGACTGGGCACGCCAGGGGAGCAACTGAGATTTCTCTGCTGTTTGGGTCTCTCACTGGTGTGAGGCAAGGATCAGAAACCCCAGATTCAGATTTTCGTAGACATTTCTAGTGTTGATTAGTTTCGGTGATACTCAGTGTTAAGATTTGTGTCCCCTGAGTTCTTTGCCTTTCAGAACACGACGCCTACTCGTTAATTAGTTCAGGCTTTTACCCGAAGGGTTATTTTGGGGATAGGCAGAACATTTCAAAGTGCTCAGTCTGTGCTCTGACCAAGTACTTTGCTGTGAATATGGAGTTGACATCACGTCATTTAGTTCATTTATTTAAGTGTTGATTTGTGGCTGATGCACCCACGGGTAACGCTGACAGCAGCTCCAGTTTCTTCATTAAAATACAGTGAAATAAACACAGCCCTCACACCTCGTCTTTCCTTAGCTGTAACCTGCTCTCACAAGGAACAGTCATCGCATCGCTGATGACAGCTGAGGCCACTCAGCAGCAGGATCACTCTTATCCCTGATGCTTCTGGATGGCACCTGCGACAAGAGAATACCTGGGACTCCACCCAGCCGAAAGATGCTGTCGGTATCTCTGCAGACACAGGAAATCTCCTGCTTAATTTAGGGCATGAATGAGATCGTTGTACGGACACAAAGCCTCCCAGCAGAGCTCTGTGCTGGAAGGATGGCTTGGCCCTGGCAAGGCTGAGGTTCTGGTTCCTGGCCCTGCTGTTGTCCCCTGTTGTGGCTCCAGCAAGCTGGGCCACCACCACATGGTCTCTGCTTTCCCTCCACTACTTTGTCCAGTTTTTTAATTTCTTTCAGATATCATTTTGCCCTGTGTGAGCACCTCTGGCCCTGGTAAGTAGAAGATCCCATGAAATCTCCTACATGTGCTCCATTAAGGAACACAGAAACTGTATTGTTGCCAATGGCAGTGAGAAAACTGTTAACTCCTGAAAATCTCAAAGATGTCATTTCAGAGAGGGGAAACTAAGGCCATGACAAGCATTTGCGAAACATCTGTGGTATGATAGAGAACTACCCAGAGTATCATTTTGGGTCAGACACTGACACTGGCAAAGCTAAAAGCCGGTGAAAGCAGCTCACTTCCACCAGCTTCTGGGACAGTGGGGCAGTGGGGTGAAGATTTTAGGTGTTTTTCTGGGCTATGACACCTCCTCTAACCTGTGCAGAAGGATAACAGAGCTGTCCGTGCAGGACCTTCACATGATGAGTTTGGAGGGCATAAATGAAGTTGGCACAGATTTATGAGATGCCAGCAGGGGACTGGAGTGGCTGACTGCAGGAGTGGGAGGTGCAGTATTTTCTGCACAGAGAGCTGCAGCTCGTCCTGCTGCTGGATCAACATTATTTTCACTTTCCCTCCTTATGGGCACTGTGCTGCCACACTGCTACTCTTGGCTTACGAGAGAATTAACTCCCAGTGGTACCAGTGGAGTATAGCACAGCCTGTGATATGTACTGGGTTCCTTCCAACATGCTACAGAGCAGATCCTCACTCTGGTAACAGCAGTGACTGTGTTTAACACTGTGACTTTGTGAACATCACCCTGATTAATGCTGTTCTCTCTCACTGATTGTTACTACAATTCCCACTTAGAACCTTGAATTGAGGAATTGCCCCTAAATGCTTGTGGAATGGCTGCTTCTATCTACATCAGAGTTATCTAGTTTGGGTTGCTCTCACTGTCGAGATCATAGATAAAATGCATGAGAAGTCTAATCGTACCTACCAGTTCCTATCCTCCCTTGGAATTTCAGTTGGTATCTCGTCATAGATCCTAAACTGGCCCATCTCCAGTTGGAACTGATTCCTCAATCAGAAGGAACATTGGGTCCCCTTAAACCTGGAACAATTTAAAAGTTCTTTCCCATCACAACAGCTTTGACCTGGACTGCCTTCTTTAAAATGCCTCCAGAGTATTCTGTTTCATAACCAAATTGTTCATTATTGTTGCTCTTTCCAAACTACCTTTGATGGGATTCCTCTTCGACTTGTGCCTTGTTTGGAAGCAGTCTTGATGTCTCATTTTGGCCTTTCTGTGCCTGAATGACCTCTGCATGGGAAAGCTGGTGACAGCAGAGCAGCACCTCTTGTGATAAAACTCTCCATATTCATTCTGAGTTTATAAGTGCACAGTAACATCACGCTACTTTAATTATATGTTTTCCTGCGCCTTCTCTTTCATCTTTCTGTAACTTTGTCAAGGTTGTAAACACACCTAGGCCTTAAGGCTCCTTCAGCAAGGATTGCTTTCAAATCCATCTACGCATTTTCCTTCTATGGATCTCCATGTTCCGTACTTCCCCAAATTGCAGGGCTGCAGTAAATGCCTGGGAATAATGCATGTGTACAAAGCATTGACTATAAAAGCAGAATGGTGTGATGGCATTAGCAAGCACCTCTGATGAAAGATGGACACAGAGGCTGCAAGAGCCTTTCTCACACGTAGTTCTTGAGTGCTGGCAGACTTTCCATTTTTGTGATGCTGTGGATTATTAAAACCTCACTGAAATATCAGCTTATTTCACAACTGTTTCCCATTTTTCACAGGCCTCTTCTTTGTGTGTTTGGCTGACAATTCCTATGAAGGTTACCTGTCCCATACTGTATTTCTTTTGAAATTGTTGATTTAATTTGCCTTGTATTTTTCTTTTATTTTTGGGGGGTTAAATGGATATAGAATTGATTCACTGGAAAGACATGGGAATTTTCTGCTATATAACTATTATCCTTTAAGAAATCCAGGCTTCTCAAAGATGCTGCCCCTTTAAACAAGACAAAAAGAAATCAACCATCGCCTGGATAATGCCGTTCTCATCAACATGCAAGGAGCTCGCTTGTCTGTCACGTCGCCCACATCTTCTCAATCACTCCCTTTCATTTATCCTATTATGCCCCTATTTTAACTCATGCTGTGGCTGATACTCAATGACAGACAGAAGAAATCCAGCTGAGCATCATCCCTCCTTTGCTTCCCCGCAGGAGATGCAGTGTAGGACCTTACCTGGCAGAGATCAGTGCTCAGGCACCTGATGGAACCTGAGTGGGGAGAGACTTTTTACAGCTAGAGGGAAACACTGCCAACCCAGAAGGATCTGGGTGATGAGATCTGTTGTAGACAACTGTTCTTCTGACTCGTTCCCCCTTTTCCATGTGTGAAGAGACAGAAGGCGTTTTGCAAGCAGTTGCAGTTTGGAAGACACGATCACAAACCCTGACTAATGTTTGTGGCTGGTGGGTCCGTGGCAACAAGTCAAAGCAAGTGCTAATTACTATGGCTATTGCTGCTAATTTATTATTTAATTTCACTGTATTAGTGTGGCATTGCAGGGCCCTAACCTGGAGCCATGGCCCCACGGGCAGGGCACTATCCAAACACAGAACAAAGCAACGGTCCCTGCTGCCACGAACTTGCAACCTGAATATGCTGGTGTGTGGACTCCTGACCTGTAACCCAGAGGTGTTTGAGCCTCCTGACTGCAGGGATCCCAGAGCTCACACTGGTCTGTGTCAGAGTGCACTGGAGCTCTGTGGTTGAGCAATGGTGTTACTGACCCAATTGCCCAACCAGGAGGAGGTACCAGCCTGGGCATTTGCACACGCAGGTGGGGAGATCTGTGGGAAAACAGCGGGGCTCAGAGATAGATGAGAAGAATACATATTTCTGGTCTTCTGAACCCGAGTCTTAAATCTGAGCCTGGAGCAGTTCGTTCCCGTTTAGAAAACACAAGGCCTTTCACACAGCTGATTCATGGCAGTCTCCTCCTCAAGCTGTCTAGCACATGTCTACAAGCTGATGCATTGATACACAGCAGCTCAGGATGGAGTTATCCCTCCCTGGCATGCGTGTTCCTGAACGGCAGCCAAATGGAGCAGCCAGCTCCGAGGCTGCTCTCTGATTGATCCAGCTCATGAAGACCTGCCCAGCGATTTCCATGCGTATCCTGGGAAGATTAACACACCATCCTGTCAAGCAGTGTCCCACAGCACTGCAGGAGAAAGCCTTCAGTTAACCCTGTGTGCTGCCAACAGCTGGAACCGGCCGCTCTAATGAATCTGCTGGGTTTTCTGTTATAAATGATCCAACTGCATTCTGCTAATTGTGCTTCCTGGGTATTTCTTCAACACATAAAATAGTGCTGAGATCCCATGGGTCTTTCTTTTATTCATGTCAACTTAAGGCACTCTGAGCTTCCCATTCTAGTGAGAACCTTGCAACTGTCATTGATAATAATAATAAAAATACGTAGTGTTACCATTTCTGTATCTCCCTTCATTCAGCAGCAATATAATTACCTAGAATAATTTCTAATATATGAAATAATATAGGCCAAGATTCTGAAGGGCTTGGATGGGAACTTGGTTTGTTTTCCAAAGGAAAAGAGATTCCACTCCTTCTGTACAAGAAGACTCATGCCTATTACCAACAGTTTAGAGTTTGCTGTTGAAACAAACTTAATCTCTCTTTAATTCTATGTTTTATCTTGGATTAGGCTGTCCTTGCTGGGAATTCAGAATCTCAGGGTGGGAGGAGGCAGTGACCGATAGGAGGCTCGGATCAGGTTCTGTTCAGACTTGCAGGAACTGGGATAGTCCAGCCTCACAGCAGGCTCTGGGACTCCATCCACAGGATTTGCTTCCCTGCTTTGGCCATTGCTGTGTCAAAGTCAATGGGAACTGAGTCCATGGGGATGACAAGGAGAGAAATCAGCAGAAATCAGTGAAAATACACTCCAAAGCAGCCCCCGCCTCTGAGCAGCCTCACAGCTTGGAAAAGCAACTCCTGCTTGGCATCTTCCAGAATTTGTGTGGATAATGTGGCACTGGGCACTTTCCTGGGTTACCTGAGGTCAGCAGAGTCTGACCTCTGGAAGGGAGGAAGAGGGAAAGCAAGCACAAGACTGTGCCAGGCAATGCACTGTCACAGCTTGTTCCTCAAGCCCCAGAAAACTCCACACCCATTTTATTCTTCACTGTTTCCTCATCAGCCTTGCGTGAGATGCTCCTGGGCAATGGATTTAGGAAAACCCTGTCATTTACACTTTATGGGGAAGCAGCAGCAGTCTCCATGGTAACGGGGCTCCCCCAGCCCGGCTCCACCCAGCAGGTGAGGATGGATGACCTGGCAGCTCCTGGCACAGGAGTGCAGTGGATGGAGGAGGATGGACAGACGGGTGGAAGGCACACCTGTGGGAAGGTTGCTGCTGCTGCTCCCGTGGAGAAGATTTCTCTCTGCCTGACTTACAAGACGTCTGGCACATGCATAAAGAGAACATGATGGCTGATCACACCAAGGGCATTTATCTTCATGACTGAGGAGGAGAGGGTTATAGTGGTGGAGCCCCAAGGAGCTGGGCTGTCTCTCCTCACCAGCGAAGATTAATGTGCTGTGGGATGTTGGCTAACACCTATTGTGCACACACAATGTACCTTTCCCTCCATCCCCTTCTGCTTCCCCCAGCTCTCCTCCCATGGACTAATGGACTAATGCAACTTTGAATGATGACAGGTTACATGGAATACACTCCCTCACCCCACAAAATGCAGGGGAAATCTGTAGCAAACAAAGTGCTTAAAATGGTTAAGGAAACCTGGACATCTTACATCACTAACTCCTGACTGAAGGGAAGAGCAGCTGATGAAATTTCACATCTTTATCTCTCTAGTAGAAACCGGACCTAGATTTCATTCTCTTTTCAAATATATGGCCCATAAATTAAATTTCTTGCATTCTTCTTTTATGTCATCCAATTAAAAGGCAGTACCACGGCTCACATTTGTACCTAAAAGAGCAGCCTGCTTTCTTTTAATAGTTCAAGAATAGAGGAGACTTTTCACCCAAAACCAAAGATTTTTGAAGGTGTGTGGATATATCAAGGCCAATAAGAAACTGCATTAGATAGTGGTCTTGCATACATCTTTTCACTGTTGCAATAATCACTCAGGTGCAGGTTTACTGCAAGGGTTTACTGTCCTCGCTACATGAGGACAGAAAATTAGCAAGAGGGAAAAATGACAAGACTATGAAATGTCAAATCTAAGCAGAGAGCTGCCTAATTTTCACCTGTTGCATATTTTGCCTCAAAACCGCAGGTTTAAATTGTGTAGAGGCTGATCTATGCAAAGCAGTTCCACTTGGAAGCATTTATTTTACAGGTTAAATTAATGCTCTTTGTACTCAGTGCAACTCCAAGCTTTTGGACAGCTGTGCTTTTTGGGTTCAGAAAAAGCCAAGGAGCAAGTCTGTCTCCAGGCCCTGACCCTGGCCACTGTGGGCAATGGCAGGACTCCCTCCTGCACTGGTGGTGAAACCTCTGGCTGCTCCACACAGGTTCAGAAAGGAGAAATTAAAATAGCTGTGGAGATATGGGAACAAGGGAAAATGCAGAACCTTTGTGGGGGGATGAATACCATAAACATGACAAGGTACAAGGTGGGAAATTAGAGGGGTTAGAATGACAGCCTCTTCTTGTGGCTGAACTGAGAAGTACTTGCATTTTAAAGTGTCTTGAGGCAGAGGGAGCTGACAAGGACAGGCAGAAGTATTTGTAAGCATTAAGGTGAAAGATGACCAGCCTTTCTCCAGAGGGAAGGACATCCTTAGAGGAGCACACCCTGTCCTGCTGCAATCTGCTACCACAGATTTACAAACCCTCCCAAGCATTTACAGGAGACAATTATTCTGGAAAAGGGCTACTCCTCGTCAAACCCATTTTCTCAGCAAGTCTATCACTTACAAAGTCTCATGTAGGAAACTGGTAATCTGCATAAAAGTGAAAGGAATGTCATGCAGAATAGCTTAAAATATGGATCTCCCATCACAGAGCCTGTCATGTCTTCCTACTGTATTTCCATCACTGCAGACAACATAATGCCACTGCACCAGTCATGTTTCAACTAACACCTCAAGTCAGGTAGACACATAACAGGTTAATTAGGGGCTTTGGCAAATTGAGTCCACGGGCTGTAATTACCAGCACTCAAGACCTACAATTTCTGTTTTAATTAAAATAAACAGTGTGGAGAAGCTGACATCACACCAGAGTAACCAGCGTGTAAGTCACAGTTAATTATATTAAGCTGTGGCCTCCATCATAAAAAATACTCGGTTTGGATCTGGATTTATAGAGACTGACTTTACCATTCCAGCAAAGTTTAATTGCTGTACAGAGGCCACTGACTGGTCTGGACAAGTCAGAGTTGGGGTGATGGGATATGCTCTGTGTGGAAGAGCTCCTTCGGCTCTCGGGGTGGAAGCAGGCAGTGCCAGCCCTTGAATCCTTCCTTCATTGCCTCCTGCCAACCTCTCACACCCTGACAAGTCCCAGTTGTGCCCCATCCACACTCAGGCTGCCTCTGTCACATCAAAAAGGATGGAAAGTTGCTGCCTTTCTCAAAGAGCATGGCCAGGGAAAATGAGCCTGGGGAAAAAAGCTGAAAAATGAACTTTAGGGGAGAGCCTGGGAGATGGGAGGTGTAGGGAATCCCCCAGTGATGGAGAGCCAAGCTCTGGGTGCCTGAGCACACCCGGGGCACAGGTGGCACATTCATCCTCTGCATCCAATAAACGCTCCTGCTCTGGCACAGCTCTTGCCTTTCTCTCCTCACGCACTCCCAGGTGATTCCCTCGGCGCTGTTACAGCGTAACCACGACCCACACTCCAGCCTCTCATCCGCCACCTCTCCCGCTTCTCCTCCTCCACCCAAGCTTCCCTCCCAGCCCTGCCTTTTGTCTCATTCACCCACTTTCAACCCTGTGCCTCCTTTGATGCCACCCGACCAGACCCACCCTGCCCAGCCAAAAACACACCTGTTTTGCAAACCAGTGCAGGTGTATGGGACACACGCAGTGCTGGGATGGCTTTTATGGTGTTGCACAATCCCCTGCCTGGGAGTCTGCAGCCCTGACAGCCGTGGAGGAGCAGACGTCTCGCGGGCTTGCCAGGACTCCCAGCAGGGCCCTGCAATACCTGGGCAGATAATTAGGCACTCAGCAGGGTAGAGGTGACAGATCTCGGGTTTGTGCTTTTCCAGCCTGGTTCTGAGGAGCTGTTGGGTGTCCCCACCAGCGTTTGGTCAACCCACAGATGATGAAGCCCTTGACAGGACCTGGGGGGGACGCACCTGAGCTCCTTGTTGCTACTTCAAACTGTCAAGGATCAGCAGTAAAATACTGGAAAAATGGAGCATTTCCTGGGGGATGTGATGGTAACTCCAGCCCAAGCTGCAGGGCAATGCTGTGTGTCCCAGCAGTGCCACTGGGGATACAATGAGACCCCTGCAAGTGACAGATTCAGCCTCTGCAGTGGAGCCTGGGGAGTGAAACACTCTGAATTTCCATATGTCCCTATCAATGCACTTTACCTTTAGGACCGGCCTGTGGAATCCCTGGAAAACAACATTTCAGTGGAGCTTTGATGATATAATCTTCCTGAGGAGGGAAAGAGGGAGCTTAGGGCAGGGAATGCTGCTGTTTTCTGTTGTGAAAGGTGTGGACCTGGTTAATCATCCCAGGCTGTTGGATGGACAGCTCAGACACAGAACAGACAACGTTTTCCTTTTCTTTTCCTGAACAAGAAAACGTTTTTAAAATCATTCTTTATTTCAGTCTATTTTCAAGCATGTAAAAGCAATGTAAATTGCTTTTTTTTTTAGGTTTTGCATTAACCTAACCCCTTTTTTTCCTGAAAACAAATAATATGCTCAGGCAGTATAAGTGGAAACAGTTGCTCTTTATTCATTGAGTCACTTCAGGATTTGTTTCTGACTTCCACTAACAGTGCTTGATCCTTATTTAGTTAAGTATGGTTTCCCTGCTACCTCTCCATATGCAATTTTGACTCTCTGTGATGTTTTGATTAGCATATGATTAACCAGTAATTTTTTCAATGCCATAGGCCTCAACTGAAATTCTTCTTTTCGACATACCTTTCACTGTCCTGCCACTATTTCCTAACAGTTGCTGCAACCTGCAGCCCAATTATTTTCATTTCCACGACTCTTCGAATCCAACCTAGTAGAAGCAGCATGGTGAGCTTAAAATTCAGCAGTAAATATTTAAAATAAAACCCATTAAACACTGCTGTCCAGCTGGCTGTGGGTGTTGCTGTTGGCTTGCAGCTCACCTGCAAAGCCCCACAGAAAGGTGGTGTTTGTTTGTTTGTTTGTTTGGGGTGTTTAAATGCAGGATTGCTCGCTGCTTTTGGTAGCCAGGTGAGACACCCCGTGCAAGCTCAGACACTGGGGTTTGGTGCAGACCTGTGTGTTGCCCAAGCAAGAAGATTGCCCTGTGCTCCCTGCCCTGGGTTACGAATGCTTTTGGCTTCTGCAGGTGAAAGCAAAGTGACAAAGCAAAGCCACTGTGCCCAGCCCTGTGCCACTGCAGGGACTGGCAGAGCTGGCGTGATGTGGGCACTGCCTGATCAGAGTGACCTGGAAAGCCGAGGGTGCTCCTTCCCCTCGGGTGAGGAGGAGGAGGAGGAGGCAGGGTGGTGACTCAGAGGAGCAGCAGAGGCTTTGGGGCTCTCCTGCACACCCTGGCTGTGCCCATGGGCTCTGCCAGCCCCTTGCTGCCTTCAAAGCACCCAGAAGCAGAGAAAGTGACCTCCTCACTGACATGGAATTCTCCCCCAGCCCCCTGCTCCTCCAGAGCCATGCACAGCAATTCTGGGACACCCCTGAGCTCTCCTGCTTCCACCCCATGGCTCCTTAGCCACCACCCCAGCCCTACAGCATGGCAGTGATGGGTACAGCGTGGCTGCCCCAGGCAATGCACTGAGCCAGGGCAGGGCCACTCTCTCTCCTGGAAACCAGCAGCCAGGACAGAGGTTTCTAACAGCCAGGACACCCAAATTACAAATTGTTTGTGCTGCCGGGACACCACAGTGCTGCTCAGGGTTTTATCCCATGGAGGGATGGGCCATTTCACAGCACTTGGGCTTTCACTGGCTCTGAGGATGTGTGGTTTTAAATTCTTTTAACTAATTGTAATGAGCCATTTGGGTCCTTTCCTCCTCTTTTTAGAACTGTTGCCAGGCAGTTTGTCCTGAAAATGCTAGTTATGGTATTGTGTTTGGTTTTTGTTTTTTTATTTTCCTCCTCTTATCAAAGCAGGATGCCAAGAGACAAATTTATTGTCCTGTGCAACATCCTCTTTCACATCCTCCCTTCCACACTCCAGGAAAAGCAAAGTGCCTGCACATCAGGCCCTTGACAGGTCAGATCAGGGAGCAGGCAGGAACAGGCCCCAGTCTGTGCTCATGAGAGGCTGCTACAAACATCATTGGAGGGATGGGATGAGTTTTCCCTGACTTCATCAGCTTGGGAAAGAGGCCAACATCCTTCTTGAACCCTCTGTCCCTACATACACCATACACATTTCATTTGGTCTCCATGGCTGGTGACGTGAGGAGCTTGGGGGGGCTCTGAGCAGTGTGTCTGAGATTTTAACAGGGAGAACCATCACCTGGAGGGAGATTGCTGGTGCTGGAGGGAAGAGGAGAAGGAGGAAATAGAAGCACAAAAGCAACACAGTCCAACCATGTCCTGCTGCTGGGATAGGAGCAGAAAATCCTTTTCATGCTACTGGAGTTTTGGTGTCCCTGTATCATAACCATTTAAATTCAGGTCATAGTTAAAAGACACCTAAATACTCATCAATGAGTGAAGACACACCATGAGTGTTCTCATGTGTCTTCTCACAGGAAAAGGTGTGTGATGGGACCACGGGTGTTGGTACTGACCAAGAAGCTACATTTTCTGGTTTGTATTTACCACATCCTTGGTCTCAAGGGGCTTTATTAAGCCTGATCAGAACTGCACGCTTTTGAGGGAAAATGAAGTACATTTACATCTACTGCAACTTTGAAAAAAATTCCCTCTCCTGCTTTTTTTCTTTCTGCTCATTCTGCTGTGGATGCATCTCAGGCTTTGGGCTTGTAGGACAAAAAGCAGCTCCCAGTAATAGGAGGGCTGAAGCCACCCTTCCCTCAAATGCTGCCATAAACATTTCCAACAGAGCAATATAACAAGGAGGCACCTGTGGTTTTAGTGCCCAGCATTGCACAGAAATATCACCCCTGTCCTGCAATCTTGCCTTTGAAGTGACCTGGCTATGGGTATGATAATGGGTGAGCTGCTCTAACCTCATTAATCCAGTGGAGAACCTCCCATGGCTTTTGGGGGCTTCCTGTGTGCTGAGGCTGGAGCAACCCACTTGGAAATGTCTAAACAACAGGAAAAAAAAAACCCAAAGCAAATACAGTTGCTAAAAATAAGGGGGTGGCATCTCAGTGGGCACAGAAGGGTGCAGGCCATGGGTGCTCATACACAGCCAGGATGTGCCCCTTGCAGCTGCCCTGGGGTGTTCCCAGTGCTGGGGGACTGTCCTGGCTTTTTCTCAGCTGTCTCAGCAGGTGCCCTGTGTGTCATTGCTCCCACAATCATTATGTCACCAGCTGGATTGCCTTTGGAATTAAAAATAGTTTCAGACTGGAGTGGTTTGGCCATGATGGGTCAGCTGGTGGGAAAGGAAAAGCCCCTGTTCTCCACCCACTGGGTATTTTGGAGACCTTGTGCAGGCAAACAGCCAAGGTGTGTGAGTGAGGAGCTTTATCTTGGCAGCACTGGGGTGAAGCCAGCTGGGAAAAACAATTACTTTTTCATAAAACTTTCTTCTATCCAACATGTTTCAGCACACTCTGGGGAACTCACTGCAATGAATGACGTAGATGCTGCTGAGAGACCTCCTAATAAAAGTGTATTTTTCACATTTACCCCAATTAAGAAAACAGGAGTCAAAGTAGGTTGAAGATTTCAGTTCAGTCAGGTGTTTTTTGGAGGGGGGCAAATGAGGGTTTGAGAAAAATTTGACTTTTCTGTGAAATAAAATGGATGTGAAATGAATGAGATGGATATCCACACATTTTTTTGTTGTTATTGATTTCGGCAGATGTTGATTTCAAGTGAAACTTTTCTTTTTATCATTTGTATTCTTCCAGTGCTGTTCAGCCACAATTCCAGCCCATGCCAGCAGCAGTGCTAGGGGTGACAGGTCAAGTGTCACATCATGCTGAAGGTTTTACCCTCCTTTCTAGTAAATCCCTTCACTTTTGCTCTGCTGGGGAGGCGCAGGACATGACCTGCTAAAGCCATCCTGAGGTCAACAATGACTCTTAATTCCTAAATGAGCAAAATACTGGAAATTCACCCAATTGCAATGTCAGGACCCCTGCAGAGCCTCAGGGCAGGGGGGACTGGAGGACTCCAGAGCTGTGTGTGCCCCAGGCAGGGTGCCAGCTCCTCTCCCCAAGCTCTCTGGGGTGTCAGTGTGCATCCCCTGTGCTGAGAGGGTAATGCTGCCTTTCCCCTGTGCAAGCAGCTTGTCCTGCCATGACCATTGTGCTGCCAGCTCAGATTTTGTGGCTGGTCCTTCCAGCTCTTCCCCCTGATGTTTAAAAGAGAGGAGCTAAAGGAAACACCTTTGGCTTCAGTGAATAGGTAGCAGCTTTTGTGCTTCCCTCTGCTGCCCTTCCCAGCCCAGTGACGTGGGGAGTTCTGATATTTCCTGAGCAGCTGCTGGATGCTACACCTTTAGGAGCTCCAGCTCTGACTCTTCCACACCCTTTCCCCTTCAGCAGAATTCACACAAAAGCAAGGGATGAAAAAACCCCACAGCTATAAAAGCCAGGCTGGTGCTCACTTGGATGGAGTGCCTCTGCTCCCAGTTGCCTTTGAAAATCTGGTGCAACCCCAGTGTCCTGGAGTCACTTTTGGGGTGAGATGGGCAATTGGAGCTTTCAGACAGTATATCCCAGCCCCACCTGGGTTTACTGAAATGGCTTCTTAAATGCAGTGTGGAAGACTTTACTAATTTGCAGCCTCTTCTAAAAATAACTTAAAAAAATTCTATGTTCTCTACTCTTTTTTTTTTTTTTTTTTTTTTTTTTTAATAGTTTTCTTCTAAACAAATGTTAGGATCCAGGTGCTTTCTGCCATCTGCATATGGAGCCAGGCTGAATCAGCCCTGGCTTGTTCTGTTCTTGGTAGCTGCTGCTCCTCTGACACCTCTCAGATCACACTGACAAGGAAAACTTTTATTCCTCAGCCTGTAATTCCTGTCTCTGTGTGTGGGACAAGCTCACACACCTTGTAACTATTTCACTTCAGCTCAGAACTCATCTCCTCATTATCCAGATATAATTACATCTGACAAAAGTATTGAATGCACCAAAGCACAAAGAAAAAAAGACAGAGGGATTAAACTGATTCAGGTCTCTCACCCCTGAACATTATGCCCCCATAAAGAGCTCAAGGAGGAAGAGAATGAATAATTGCTGAAGGATCAGTGCCATGATTACAGGTCTCTCATATGGCACCTGAAGACTCAGACAATTATGGAAAATATAAAGAAAAATCAATTTCAGTCCTAAGATGGGACCACAGAGATATCATTGTTTGTTTGCTTTCCTTTCTAACAGGAAACCAGAGAGCCTGATCTGTGACTTAACACATTTAACTTTGCATCACAGGTGGGTTTTCACAGGCACTTAGGGACAGCCTGGCAGCTGCTATGGAGCCTATGGCTAAAAAAAATAAACAAACAGGAAATCGTTTGAGAAGGATTGATAACAGTAGCACCAAAACTGTGCCAAAGCAGTGCTGGAAAAGAGGTCAGGTGAGGGGGTGCGTGGCTGATGCCCTTGCTGGGAGTGACGAGCTGCCGTGGTCGGGGTGCAGGTGATGGGCAGCCACAGAGGCCGTGGGGTTACCCAGATGCTGCTGGTGACAGGGGATGCTGCTTGTCCCCCCTCAGAGCCCCTGCCTGCCCCTGCTCCTGGGCAGCAGCCTGCCTGCAGCAGGCCTTCCATAAACTTTGCAGCAGCTTTATGTGCTGCTGAAAACTTGTGAAAAGGTCGCGGCGAGAGGACGGCACAATTTTCTCGTAAAAGCTTTGCTGACGCACGCCAGGGAAAAACGTCAGGAGTGAAGGAGAAGCTGTGGATCACTGGCTGAAAGTTGCTTTCCTTGTCACCTCTCCTGTTTTCTTTTAATTACAAAAAGGGGAGGAGAAAACAACCGAGGTATCTTTTTCTAACAAATGGAGGAAAAGAGAAAGTAAACACATAGAGGAGTGCCAAAAAAAAAATTACCTGGGAATTTCCAAAATGAAAGTATTTTGTTTAAAAATTTCAATTAAGGTTGCTAAGTAACAACAGTGTATCTACTTATCAGCTCATTTACAAAATCCTAGCACTGAAAAGCCAAGACATTATTAGTGGTGGAGATCATAAATCTTATGCTGTCGACATAATAAGCGTACATGCATTATTCTTATCAAGTACAAAGAAAGTAAATACATATTTCATCACAACAAGCTTAATGCTGACCTCTAAATAAATAGCTGTCTTTCATTAGCAATCTCAAAATAAAACATAAAGCAAACCCTATTAAAAAGAGCCATAAAAATTATGTATGTAGACACTAATGACACATATTGATCAGCTTCACGTGCAAAGCCATACGCATGCATAATTCTGCCACAAATCAACATGGTTATGTGGGGCTTTTTTCCCCTCAAACCAGACATTCCATAATATTCTCAAGGAAACATAATTATCAAGGATTAACTAAAAGTCAGCTGTCACTTTGATAGATATATATGTTTTATAAAAACACTCCTGTAAGCCTCAGTATTCACCGTATCTCTTTAAGAGCACTTTGCCATTGTAACTGGGCTTACCAAACCAATATGATTTTAAAGGTCAGAGTTAGGGCTGCTGAGCTCTGCTGGGATGTTTGCAGAGCTGTGTTTTATGCTTCATAAAGCTCTGTCTCTCTGCTTGGTGCTAATTAGGATGGTCCCCTGTAATCAGTGGTGCCATTCCAATTTCCATTAGCTGAGTTTTGGACTCCAAGGGCTGTTCCTTCCATGGTTGCCCCATTTCAGTCGAGCTCTTCTCCATATGCCAGGCCTTCTGCAGGTGCTTAAGAAGAGCTGAGTGTTGGGATGGATCACACAAGAACATGGAGGAATGTGCTCACCATACCTCAAAACCCCAACTCTAAGGTGCTTTGTCAAGCACTCTTTGTGTTTTTCAGGCATTTTGGCTGTTTCCAGGGGACAGACACTGATCCTCCAGCCAGGCTCATGTCAACAGGGGCTGCTCCTCTGTGGAGCCCTAGCCAAACTGAGCTGGAGTAGCACAGATGGAATGGTGAGGGCTAGGGGTGAAGAGGAACAACACAGTGGCCCTGATGGACCAGGGTGGTCCCCAGGGCAATTTGTGGTTTGAGCAGATGACATAAATTAGTCACAGATTTTAATCAGCATTGTCAGGGCTCCAGGCCCCAGCCTGCCACAAGCCAAAATTCCTGGCTGTGCCAAGGTCTCCCAGCCGAGCCTTCCCACATCACATCCATGGACTGAAACTTTCTGCTGGATGAACAACTGATTTTGACTGCTTGTAGGTAGCATTTGCTCTGCAGTTATTGCCACAATATACCAAATCCTTTTTTTTTTTTTTTTAAATCACACTAAGTGCATCGAGGATCATATTGTCGCTGAAAGAAACTTCTGAAAACTCACGGATAATAGTTAAATCCATTCAGCTTTGAACACTTTAAAAACTGATCAGACCTCTTTCTTAAAGCCCTGAAGTGCTTTTAACTCCCACTGAAGCCAATCAGGGCTCTTTGAAAGCAGTGAATGGCAGAACTAGCCCCTGAAACATGTGAGCCCAGCTACCGAGAGTGGAAGCAGAAAATAGGTTACCCCTCCCAGCACAAAAATGCAGATGTGAATTAACACCACATATGTAATGACATTTAAAAGCTACATTCAGTGAATCTTATTCAGAGTGAGGAAGAAATATGAAAGAAAACCATCAACATTAATTTAACTCAGACAAATAACTATTACTCAATGTAAGTCAAATTGCAAACTGCAAGGACTTGTGTATCAGTAAATTTTAATGATCACCCCCAAAAATGTTTAGACAAAAAATGGATACAGTAGTCCTTTCATTCAATGGCTCATTTACAAAAAAATAAAAAAAAAAAGAAAAAAGAGCAAAACTGTGCTGAAATTTGAATTAAAGTGTTCATTTTGAAGTAATGAAAAACTATAAAAAATCTCTCAGGTTCTTAACTTCCCTCCTCCTGGGAGAAAGAGAAGGGAAGAGAAAGAAGTGTGTGTAGCTGCTCATGTTGTGCAGAAAGTGAGGCTTTTTCAAAGCTTTTCAGCTCTGCTGATGAGGAAAAAAGTTTTTCTTTGAAACTAGTTACATTGCTCCCCTTCCCTGCTTTCCCCTCCCTTATTTCTTGGATGGAGCACCGCAGAGCAAGGGGTGGTGAGAGAAAGAATATGTCTGTGTGGGCAGAGAACAACCAGGAAGGGACTTCCCTTTAAAATTCCTCTTCTTGTACCTTATGAATAAGTTCAGAAAGGATAGAAAATTGAGAGAAAGTGGGGAAACCCCCCAGGCTTCTTGCCCAGTAGCAATGATTATCATTTTGGCTGCCTCCTCTTCCCAGTAATCCCCTTCATTTTCCCCTCTGCAAAAAAGGAAAGCCTGGGCTCAGACCTGGAGCGATGATGATGATGATGATGATGAGACCAACATTGGTTTCAGATACATTTTGAGTAAGGAGCTATAAATTAAAATGCTGATTGCCACTGTGGCCAGTCCTTTCCCTTCACCAGCACTGAGAGCACACAGCTGTTGGACAGTGATGTGAGAAAAAGTATTTTAAGGCAGTGGTAGGGGTAAAAGTGTGTGTTTAAGATCTCGGTACTAAAAGTGGAGGGAATACCCTGTGTAGCCAAAGGATAACATACACCGGGTGCTAAGCATATGTCAAAGATATTTTTTTAATAAAAAATAAGCAAAATAAAGGTTTTTCAAACTTAATCATTTTCTAGACCATAATCAGTTTGTGTTAATCTGTCTAAACGTATCAGTGATGACAGCATTTCCTTGTAGCCAGATAATAAATCAGGGTCTAAGAAGTAAAGAAATTCAGAGGCTTTTTATTTGGTATGCATTGTATGCTGGAAGAAGTGATTTATATCCATTTAGATTCACTCGGATATATTTAGTCTTGAGCCTGAATTTATCTTTAAAATCTCCATGTATGGGGTACTGAGAAAGAAAATGCTTTACACCTGCTGATACCTGCCTGTGTGTCTGTGCCACTTGCACTGTTTACTTTAGAAAAACAAGTGTAGGTTTTTTGGTTGGGTTTTGTTTTTTTTTTTTTTCTTTTTTGATCCCTTCAAGAGGGTGCAGAACTAATTTTTAGCTCATTATGGAGGCAATCTTGCCTTGCTTATTTGACTTGGGCTGTTTCCATAACATCTGCTTTCGTGCAGAGGCGCTGGGCGCTCCGTGGATGGAAGCAGCTCTATATGTGGTTACATTCACATGTTGTTCACTTAATGAAAGCCTGGCAATTGGCCCGTGTTTGAAACACATCTGAACCACAGAGAGCTGCTCCACAGAGAGCTGCTGCTATCCAGGAACCTCGGGAGGAGGGACACGGCATTGTCTGTGCTTCCTTAAGGGAGCTCAGCTAAAAATATTAGGGGAAAAAAGAGTGCACGTGCTTTCCTAAAGCAACCAAGAATGCACAAGGGAATTCTGGATATGGTGATAAGAGGTGTTCTTAAGTAGAGGTGGAGAAAAGGTCCTTGCCAACGCTCTTAGATTGCTCTACACTGAGTGTTCTCACCTGTTGGCTCTGTACAGAAATGCAGCTTTTGCCAGGCTCATGGGCAGAAGCGGATGGACTTGTTTCCAGTCCTTTGAGTGTAAACCTGAATCTCCAACTCACCTGTGTGGTTCCCTCCTTCCCTCAGTGACCAGCACTGGCACCCACTGGCAGCACAGGAGCTTCCCCTTCCACAGAACAAGTCACATGGAACACGCTCTGGTTCTTTTCTCTCTCTCTCTTTATATTAGTTTTCAAATGTGTATAATTTCAGCTGGCACAAAAAAAAAAAAAAAAAAAAAAAGAGCTTGCAAACAGAAAAATTCAAATTTTTAACATTGTCGCCCAAAAGCAAAGATGTAATTTTGTTCACTGTATTTTTCAAAATTATTTCCATAATTTCAAGTAATCCGTTTAGTCAGTGAAGTGGGAAAGGAGGCAAAAAGGTTCTGATGCGGAGCAAGATCTATCAAAGGTGAAGTTAACTATTAAACTCTTATAATAATTCTCTGGGGAGTGTGACCATTCAGGGCTGTTCTTCCCCCCTTGGGCAGTGCCAAGGTAGGAGCTGCCCTTTCCCAAAGCCACACACATTCCTTGCTGAAACCCAAACCCTGTCGTGTGCTGTTTGCTAATGTAAAGATATTTGTACTCCCCAAATCACAGCAGAAATAAACTGATCTATTCTGAAGCCAACCCGGACCCAAAGGCTTCTTTATGTATTTATTCACAAGCTGCTGTTTTATCGCAGGGCATGTGTCAGCCAGCAATTCATTCCTTTCTGTTCCAGGGATTTCATGCTATGGGAAGTGATGGGGCTTTTTGAATAAGGCAGTGGAGAAAGCCAAATGCTTGGGGCTCTCAGGAGAGGCAGAGGGACATGGCAGGGGGGTTGGACAGGCAGAAAGCTTCTCAGGGCTCACGCTGTTTGCATCAGTGCTCGGAGTGCCACCTCATCAGCAGGTAATGCAATCCACAGGGATTGCTTCACGGAGCTGCATCACTACCAGGAACCGCTGAGGTCAGTGGGCGTTCAGGTGGAGATGCCCTGAGTCACAGAAGACATCAGCTGATGGAGCAGATCAAGGTGTGATTTTATTTCTTTTTTTTTCCCATGATAATTGACATTAATCTCCTGAACTCCAGCTTGGCAAGATGAAAGTGCTCCTGTACCACACTGCTCCCAGCCCGTGAATCGAAACCAGACACACACACACACAGAGCCCTGTCACTTTGTGTTCATCTAAAGCATTAGAATTATTTTTTTTTGGCACTTTGAGCCCAGCTCTGCTAGGAGATGCACATTTCCAGAGGGATTTGAATTCACAGGGTTGAGAGAGCAGATTTTGGTCTTCAGCAGGGTCCAGGTTGTGGCAGCTGGAGCTGCTTTCCTTGGCAACCCCCATGTGGGCTGGGCAAGGGCTCCGGCCATCGGTGTCAGAGCTCACATAACCGACCTTGAGATCTTCCAAAATCTAAACCAGGAGAGACTGTGGCTGCACAAGGCTGTGTGTGGGTAGGTGTGTTTGAGAGAGATAATTATTGGGTAAGGCAAGAAAACATTTACCTACTGCTGTAAAATGTTCTCTGAAGACAAGAAGAATCCCTATCCTTTAGCCTTTTAATTGATTTTAATTATTCAAAGCTCTTTCTCTCCTTGCTCAAATAGCAGTGTGATACAATATTGTTGCAAGTGTCTTGGTGCCTTTTGAGATACTTAAATATGAATAGCTGGGAAGCTGGTGCCTGCTCTCCCTCTCAAGCACACAGCCAAATCTTGCTGTGCAAGGCAGAGCCCACTGCACAAGAGCCAGATTATTCTAACAGCACTCTTCATTTCATGGGGATTCGTTTAAGTGGATTCCACACAATACTCTAAAAATGTTATGAGAGATGATTCTAATAAGGCAGAAGCCACTACGGCATTTAAGGGGAATTTAATCTTATTCTCCTACCACATAAAAAGGAGAGAAGTGCTGACATTTCAGCCCACTACTGGCCTGCTTCACGAACATTTCAAAGCGTGCTTTTCCATTATACAGCTGTGTCTTCCACTTACATACATGTGTAGATTGCATCAAACCCCCTCTTCTCCTCTGGGATCCCCAGTTCACCTTCCTCCTCTTTGGAAAAGACAGACACAGAGGATGGTCTGGTTATGGTCTTCACAAGCAGAAATGACTCTGGTTTGGGGAGCTGGGGTGTGCTGAGGCCTGGCAGTGGTGTCACAGCAGGAAGGGGCAGCACACTGCATTGCTCTCTTCAATCCCAACAGCCGGGAATGTTTAAAGTGTGTGCTGGCACATGGGGAGCGATGCTCCGGCATGCACTGGGTAATTGCTGTGATTCACTGCTGGATAGCCATGACTGTCCAGTCCAGAGAGGCAGAAACACACCGAGTCTGTGCTGTTGCTCCTCTCAGCTGTTCTGGTGTTGGCTATCCTGTCAGAGCCCTCTGGGGGAACCAGACCCAGTGCTGCAGTGCACTGGGCACTCGTGTGTCCCTCTGACTGGTTTGTAATACTATGAGCACAGAGGTGAATGGAGGAGAATCACCAAGCCCTTGGCAGCTAAGGGGTGTTGCTGAAATGTTTAGGTGTGTTCACACGCAAGTTCGTTCACTGGGAGAGTTTGCAGGAGAGGGAGGCCCTATTCACTCCAAGGAGCAGTGGAAGCAGGCTGGTTGGAAGTGCAGGGCTGCCCATCTGCACGGGGTCTGGCTGTGCTGAGCCTTCTCCCTCTCCTAGGGCTGAACAGCCCCTCCACACAGGCTGGTTTTTTACTGAGGACTTCCCAGCCCAGCCTTCCACGCCGTGCTTGGACCTCCTGCTCCTGTGTCACACCACTGCTCTGAGCCACACAGCCCCAGGGCAAGGCTCGGGGTGCCTGAAGCATCAGAGGGCTCCACTGGGTTTGCTCTTCCCTCTGCCTCTCCCACTCCCTGTTGCACAAACCAGCCCTCCTCCTTCCTGAGGCATATTCCTGCCATTATGCTTCCCGGGAGTTGGCTTCCTGGGGTAGCCTTCATCCCTGTGATTGAGCTCATTTACCCAACCCTGTTCCTGCTCCTCCCTCTGATAATATTAGCCTATCTATGGCATATGCCAAGTATAAAGTCACAAAGGTAATTACCCTTGCAGCCATCCTCTGGACAGGCTGTTTTTCCAATGCTGTCTCTGGGTTAGTGGTGGGCTTGGCAGTGCTGGGTTTGATGCCTTTTTCTGATCTTAGGAAATAAAGGCTCAGACACGGTGAAAGGGTTGGGGGTCGTTTCCCTCGGTATTTTAATAGGATCCCATTCCATGGCTTCTGCCGTCCAGGTAGAACACGCTGCAAAAGCCCCGTCCCCCCAGTCGAGTGTACAATTAAAGACTCTACTCATTAGCAGATCTACCAGGAGGGCCCAATAAGGGACCTGGGTGGGCTCACTTCTAGTTTACAAAATCTGTCCTACTGGGAGACCTTGAGTGCTTACCACAATAGAGTGTTTGGTCTTCTAACTCTCCGTGGTTTCAGGGGTGTTTGGTCTCCCGGCCCTATAAACACCATGAAACCGGGCTGAACTATCACCTAAAGCATCACAAGTGTGCATGCTGATACTTGTGAATATAGGGAACAGTGTAAGAAGTATTTAGAAGAAAAGCAGAAAAATCCTTCAGGCGTCAGGTTAATGCCTGGACTCAATGACCTTTGGAGGCTTTTCCATCCTAAATGATTCTGTTATTCTACAGTGCATCTCTAACAGTGGGTGGTGGGTTCACTCCTCAGCCAGAAGGTGCATACACAGAGGAGTTTGTGGGCTGTTGAAGACAAGGACCATTTTTCATAGAGGTTTGCACAGTATCCATCAGAAAATGTCTTGCTTTCATTCATATCTTTGGGCACTACCAAAGGTGCCAAAGAGATCAGCCCTACAAGTGTTAGCTTTTGTTCTTTGTGTGGTGCTGATGCTGTTGGATGGGATGGGAACACTCCGTGCTTGGCTTGGAGGTGTCCCAAATGCCTGTGCTGAGTGACAAGGAGCTCAGGGAAGGGGGTACAACCCCTTAGTTTGCCATTCCTGCTCAGTCTGATCCAGCAAGCAGTTGTAAAGTAGTCACAGCATAAAAGGAAAGGGAAAAATCCCAGCTAGGGACCCCAGATTTGAGTCTTGGCTCAGACAACTTTCTTTTCATCCTTATGCAAATCAGACAACTCCTGCTTATTTCATCATGAAGTGGGAGGCAGGGTAAGGCTGACGTAGTCTGCAGTACCTCCCAGGAGTATTAGGAAGGTTAATTAGTTAATGTTTCCAAAGTGTGATTATACAAGTGCCAAACACAACTAACAACAAGAGGAAAAAATGACACAACAAAGAAAATAAACAAACAGAAAGCCAAATTAAACATAGTTAGGGGAGGTAACTCTGTGATATTAAATATGAAGTTGTCGAATAAAAATAGAGATTAATGTAAGTTACATGAACTACAGAATACTGAGTGCAAAACTTTTTGCTGGCTGCACTGTATGACCAGACAGCCTGATTCTTAAAAGAGAGCTTTTAGTTAAGTTTTAGGTTTCTGTGACAGCGATTTATTTTAATGATACTCAATACTTCACTTTGCATTTGTGATTTCAAGACCTCTCTAAGTTTATGTAAATTCTAGCTGCTAGGGCACAAGATAAAATCATGGCTCTTACTTACTTTTATAGTGCCACATAAATGTGAAAAATTGAAGAGTTGCTCCAGGCCAGCATGCTACATTTTGACACTGTGAGAATCTCTGTATCCTGCATACCCTGCTCTCATCAGGGAATATCAGTGTGTGTACAGAGGAAGGAACAGAAAGCAAAGGACAAAGCAGCTCACATTGTTGATGCTCCAGAAGCAGAGCTCCCTCATTCCCAAGCTATTTCGCTGTGTGGAGCAGCAGGTAAACAGGAGAAAAAAAACAACTTAGCAGGCCTTTAAACATATGAAATATCCTCAGTAGGATCAAAACAAGATCAGAATATTTCTCATGAGTCTGTCAGTTGGCAAACTCAGAATCGATCCTCTCTCCATGCACTCCTCAGGCTGAGATGGGGCTAGCTTGGAGTGAAATTGCATGGTGGAAACATGCCTTGCTCTGCGATTTTGCCTGGTTCTGTAATCAAATTTCACAATAATGAAAACTGTAAGTCAAGAAATTGAGGAAATGTCATGAAAAAGAAACCCACGAAATAAATATGCGCTGAATAAATCCATCCACATTAACTCGGGAGAAACAGGAATAGTGGCTAGCACAGCACGTCTGCCTCCTCAGCTGATCACTGAATCACGGCCTGACTTTGAGCACATCACTTAAATCTTGCTTAGCTTTGGTTTTCTCCTCCAGGAAGGGGAGAGAACAAAGGATGTGTGTGCCAGGCTCGCTCCGAGCACTCGGTGCCTGGCTGCCCACAGCTCCCGCAGTCCCCGGGCTGAGGGAGAGGGAGGTGCATTCCCAAGGAGGCTCTTTCAGCACATCCAGGGCATCACCACATCCTGGCTGACTGATCCTCAAGCCTGGTGACAAAGAAGGGCAGAGAGGACAACCCCCATGTGCACCCTGGGCTGCCCCTGGGCTCTGGGAACCCGTTGGCCCCTCACTCCTCCATCCCGTGTTGTTCCTACCAAGGAACCCCAGACAAGCTCTGCTCGTGCAGAGGAGCTGGGAGGGCTCTGTATGGCAGGAGTTTGGTGTTTCTGCTCTCACAGTCACTGCAAGGCACTGCTGGTGCCTCTGAACACATGCTGGCCGTGTGGCACCGTGTGTGTCCGGGTCTGCACTGGGACCAGTGCCAATGCAGAGTGAAATCACTGAGGCTTCCGTGGGTTTCATCCAAAATCCTTGCAGCTGTGGCTGAGAGCTCCAAGGAATATGTGGAGCTGTGTCAGTCACACCAAGCTTCACCTGTGCAAAGTGTGGAGGACACTGGGGCACTTCTCGTGCTTGCAAGAGCTTCTCCTCTAAAATGGGGATGTGGCAGCCCCTGTGTGTCTCTGCCTTTCCTCAGGTGTCACTGATTATCTGTGAGAAGTGGCTGCTAGACAAACTAAAAACTAGTATGGCATAGAATGAAAACTCTGGACCCAGAAGAGGCCAATCTTTCTGGTGCCACAGGGAGTCCTTCTGACAGTCCTGCTCAGATTTATTCCACGTGCACTGAAATCTAGTGCCCCAGCTCTATGCTGTCCATTTTGCCCCAAAGGAAAATTTCCTCCAGTTGTTTTTTGTTGCCTGGAAGTGACATTTATACCAACACACATTTACCCCTTTCATGCTGTACTTAAATTAACGTGCTTTTCCTCCTCCGATCCATGAACCTCCAGTGCATCAAGCTGAAGGACTTTAGTTCATTCTACATCCCATAAAAGCTGTTCTTAATGGCTTTTTTTTTACCTGAGCAGTCCTGTAGAAGCCATACCAAGGGCCTCTATGTGACAGAAGCCAAATAAAGTGCAGGGCAGGCCAGGTTAAAGTAGGTTCTACTGAGTTAATTTTGATTAAGCACACTTCTGAATTTGGCCCATCTCTTCTCTCTGACATACACATCTTCTACACCTGGTAGAAACACTCAAAGCACCCTGCAAAGGAGGAGAGAGGAAGGGGAAAGAAAATGTGATTATGAAACATCAGAGTAGATCTGATCATGTCAAATTCCTCTGGAGAAAAAGACAGAGAAAAAAATTACCAGCACGCAGTGCTTGAAGTCAATAAATGAAATTTACCCAATTCAGCAGAAGCATCAGGGAAATCACTCTTGATTTGTCTTTGATAGGTTGACAAAATCTCTGTTAAAGTTGTTTTAATGCGTTTGTAACTAGGCTTCCAAATACATTGAACCCAGGCCAGATCTCAGCTTAATAGGACCAGCCCTCCACGTCAATCAAATTTGTAGCTGGTGAGAAAAATGAACCTTTTTTTGTGCCCCTTGTTCTCGAGTTGGGCAAAGAGCCCAAAAGTGTCTGAGGTTTTACTTTGCCAAGCTTCTGAAGGAAAATTTACTTACAGGAATGAAAATGCCTCATGGCTGTCTGTAGCACAATGAAACAAGTCAGGCCAAAAAGTGCCCCCAGACGTTTCCTCGTGGCATCTGTTGGAGTCAGCAGTGCCTTCGTGTAGGTGAGCTGAGGGCAGAATTTAGCTCGTTGATAATGGAATCAGGCGTTATGAAATGAAGGTATGTTCTGCTCCCCGTGTCGGCAACATTAATGAATTAATGTGCTGCTTAATTAATATACAAAGCCGCAGAGTGCTGCTGGCAAATGAACTGTCAGCAAGACACGTCGCTCCGAGGGTGAGTGGGTATTTCTTGTTTCCTCACCCTGCTTGTGTCAGGGGCAGAGATCATGTTAGGTGCTGAGTCATGGAGTTATAATGGGAACTACTGGGACCTGAGCATTTTGGAAAAGAGCTGCTCCTGTCCTCTCCATCTCTGGATGCAGGAGACAAAGGTCAGGACTCCATCCAATGTGAGGCACTGCAGAAGCATTTCTCCCTCTTTTTAATCCTGCAGTGACAGTCACCACCCCCTCACCTACACTTGCTTTATAGTTGAGAAACAAGATTATTTATATTAAAAAAGGCTAAATATATTAGAACTCAGTGCCGTAACTGTAAAGAAGAGCTGAAAATCTAACTGCAGTGTTATTGTGTGAATCTGTGTCTGACTTTCCCCACAAATCTGGTCAGAATTTTTAAAAGGGTGTAGACTCACAGCAAAGCAGATTCCTGACTGCTTGCAGTTTTTACATAGCTGATATTCCTCATCTCAGTAAAAGTGAAATGCATGCTTGGGCTTTCTTGAATTGCTTGAACTTCTGAACAGACTGACAATGAGCAGAAAACACCAGAAAATCACAACCAGGGAGCTGTGCCATTCGAATTCACCTCAGGAGTGAGCTCAGCTTCCCCTCTGATCACACTTTTAGTTGAGAGCTCAGAGTACATCACAGCTTCAAGTTAGGTCCCAGCTTTTCAGTGTGTTTCTACAGAAATTGTGTGGAAACAGTGAAAACTTTGGTCAAAACTGAGCTCTGGTGCACTTGAAAGGCTTTGTGAATCATTTCTGCAAAGAGCTGCACATTCATTAATCAAAGCTGAAACCTGGCAGGGTGCAGTGGGTTGGTTACTCAGGACACCCAGAGCTCAGTGCCCAATCCAAGCCTCACTGAACCCTCTGGGAGCT
The DNA here is from genome assembly GCA_034509425.1 of Eopsaltria australis. Classification (NCBI taxonomy): domain Eukaryota; kingdom Metazoa; phylum Chordata; class Aves; order Passeriformes; family Petroicidae; genus Eopsaltria; species Eopsaltria australis. The sequence continues at coordinate 2,004,108 of JAVTVJ010000358.1, read as the reverse complement.
CTTCCATGCATTCCTCCAGGCTTTGGACAAATGCTTGAATGCCAACTAGCACGGGATCTCTTTTCCATGCCTGATACAGATGAGGGTACTAAGGAGAGGAGACACTTTGCAGGGAATGCTGCGTCTCAGAGCAAGGGTAAGACATGATTACAGAAAAAAAATTGCACCAAATGTTTTGCAAATCTGATTCTCTATCAAGAAAAGTAATTTCACAACTATGTAAATACACAGTTATTCTGTGCAAAAAAAATTTTTTTTGAAGCTCTGTCTCGCTAATTGCACAAGAGGCTCCTTTGCTGTGATGAAAAACATCTGCCATCATTTAGAGCAGACTCCAGTGTGCATTTGCACTGTGCTCTCTCTCACAAATGCACGGGGACATGGAGAGGAGCAACTTGGTTTGTTGTCTGGGGGAGGGATTTCTACAGGGAAAATAGGGTGGTGAGAGCTCAGGGAGGGCTCTGATCCATTGTCTGCTCTGCCTAAGGCCTGATGCCTCTGTTAGAGCCATGAATGATCAACGACTGAGCCTCCCCACCTTCCAAATCTATCTCCATGGACTTTCTCCATTCCCCATGCAAATGAAATATTATTCCCTTTTGTAAATCTTCAGATGAAACAGAGTCCACCATCCTTTAAGAAGGATCCTGTACTTCACAGAAGAATAAAGCTGGATTTGATTAGAAGCTCAGCAGGAAAAGCAGAGTCACAGACAAGTGGACCTTAAACTAACTGGTACCTTTGTACTGACTTCAGTGAGCTCTAAGGTGTAAATATATGAATTTTGATACCTCTTTGGCATTAAAACATGTGATGAGTGACTGACTACGAGAAAAATGAATGAACTGAAAAAAAATTCCTCCACAAACCAAAAATAATTGACAGCTAATGAAGTATTTCCACTGAATGAAAATAGAAATTATATGAGAGCTATCCAAGCTGCTACAACTGAAATGCCTTTCTGCCCTCATTGCTTGTCTCCCCCACTTTGACAGCAGTTATCACTTACCAGGATGTGCTTCAGGTCACAGCTGCTATCAGCAGGACACTCTTTAGTCATACCTGGCCTCCAAAACTGTAAGGAATTTGCTGTAGGGTGGGTGATCTGAGTTCTTAGAATTTAATAATGATTGTTTCTCCATCTCAGTGTCTTAGTTATGCAGAACTGTAGCTTTTGCTACAGTTCAAATCATGGCAAAAGTCTTTTCCAAGCATGCAAAAATTAAAAAAAAAAAAAAATAATCTTGGTAATCAGAAGCTTATCAAAAGGGAGATACTGACTGTGCATTTGATTCATGTGCTGAGACAACAGACATTGTGTTTTAGAGCTCTAAATGTAACATCTACTGAGCTGTGCTCCTGCATCACATCCCTGCTGCTCCCCTCCTGCCCTGGGCTTGCAGCAGGGACTTGGGAACTCCTTGAACCCTGGAAAAGAGAAAATGGAACTGTGTGATTCCACATCCAGGATTAAGAGCCCACCTTAGGTAGGATTAGACCCTTGGTTTGAAGTGGTTGGAGATATAGGGGCTATTTTAGCTCAAAGCTTCTCACCAGGGGAAAGAAGGAGAGAAGAGAGTGATGGCATGAAGCATTTGGGAGGTTAATAAGTGTGGAAGGTGATCCTCTACAAGTGTGGTCTGTTTTGAAAAAGCTCACTGTAGGCATCTCTAGTATCCCTGTGAAGAAGAGAGAGGACATGTAGGTGGAAGAAATGAGAAGCAACAAACCAGGTTTAAAATCTAAAACAAAGGCTTCCCTCTGAAAAGCCCAAAGCTTTTATTTTTTCATAGTTTCTTAAAAAATAGATAGCTCAGAATGAGGCAAAAAAAAAAATAAAATCTGTTCTGGACTCAGTCAGCCACAAGGTACCATTGATTCCTACCTTCAATGCACACCGGTGTCAAAGTCAGTTTGTCAATCCACCACTATTGACACACTCACTTTGAGAGACAAATGAAAAAAGCCCAGTGAAACCTCCTAATCTTCTGCTTGTCTGGGCTATTAGCAGCTCCAGAGCTAATGATGGGTGAACCTCTGAAGGTCGGAGATGTCAGTGGGAGTTACGTGTTTGGATCAAGGGCATGATGTGACCCAGATAAATTTAAGACAGAAAGGTAGATCAAAATGTGGGTCAGGCAGTCGTTAGTGTTTCTTTAAAGATGATAGAGGAATGGTTTTTAACACTTCCGAGGAGTTTTGTTGATGTTCTTATGTGCGCTCTTTGTTTAAAAAAATAAATACATTTTTCATGCCTTCAAAATTCCAAGCTGCAGAAAATTTCCTCTTGTGATGAGAAGCATTCAAAACAAAAACATGTGGCCTGATTTGTCTTTTATAGAAATCAAAGGCTGTATTCTAAAGAGACTTCCTTTACCACACAAATGTAGCAGATGTTTTTTAAGATTATAGCTGCACAAGCAATCTACAGTTTGAATCTCAGAAGCATTTAAAGTTTTTTTTAGAGGAAGAGTTTTTGTGTTATACTGTGATAAACTGCAAGTGAGTGTGAAAGGGATTGTCTAAGACAGGTAATTAAGGTGACAGTGTACAGTAAATTTGGCCAGCATTGTTTTCATTCAGGAAAATAAAGTTAAAATGATCAGACCATCCCAGTCTAATGTTTTGCTAGTGGGTTAATTAAAACACATTTTCAATGCCAAAGGTGAAGAGATTAGATCTATGGTAAAAGCAGCCCAACAGAACAATGCAGCCAAAAGTGTGCATTTGCATGTGCTGTTACTGGGATGTGGTGCTGTTCCCTCTGTTGCTGTCCCCACTGAAGCCCTGGCTGTGCACTGGAGCCAAGGGCTGGGCTGGAAACGTGGCTGGTCCTGTGGAGGTGCACCAGGAGGATTTGTCAGTGTGTTCCAAGTTGCTTGGAAGAAGCTTCAAGCAGAAATGTCAGGTCTTAATACTGCTTTCTTATCCATGATGCTCTCTTCCCTAACTGCGAAAGCTCCTGCAACTCCTGAGCAGCTGAGTGGCCATCTCGGGGCTTTGAGCCCTGCTCACCTGTGGGACACTGTTCTGACAGTCTGAAAAAATTGGCTCTTGAAGCAGTCTGGAATGGGAAGTGAGGACATAAACCATGTCTGCAGCCTTTTTATTGGATCTGAAGATTACTGGTCACTGTATATTCTAGTGAGATTACTGAAAAATAAATAAATAAACAAACAAATAACGAATTTAAATAAATAAACAAACAAATAAATAGGTGATAAATAAATAAACAGGCAGAAAAAGACGAGGAGTGAAAAGGCAGATCGTGCAAGGGGGAAGAAGCCCTGACAGGCTGTGTGAGTTTGAACACCCAGAACACTGCAGCAATCAGCTGCACGGGCTGTTGCTGGGTGGTAGCACTGAGCAAATCCAGCCAGGGTGCATGAACCCTGCTGTGCTCACTGCTGTGTGTGCCTGGGGCACGGGGACAGTCCTGGCTGTTTGTTTTAACATCACCATCAACTCCAGCCTCGACTGAAAAGAAACTGCTTGGTCACTAGCAGGGGAGGTGGAGAACACCAGACTCTGAGAGACTTTGAGCCAGAATTAGATATCACAGCTTCTGCTCTCTCAGTAAATGTGAGAGTATTGCTGGCAGGAAAAAAACACTCTGTCATTCCAGGATGGCTCTCCCATCACAGCAATCTTTTATTGATTTTTGTGAACCATTAACCCACTCTTTTCAGGAATTCAGTAATGGATGTTGATGTGGGTTATTCCTGCTTCTCTGATGATCCCTGGTGAGGAAGATACTGGGCAATACCTTGCTCAGGGCTCAGTGCAGTGTGAGCCAGCACTTCCAGGTGTGAGCCATCCTACCTTGTGTGGTGGGCTGTGAACTGTGATCACCTCTCTGGGGCTCTGGAAGCTCTTCCTTATCCTCTGCAAAACCACTCTCATTTTTCATTTGACATATCTTTACTTTTTTTGAGAAACTTATGGATGTAGTATTTCTTTCCTATTTAGGAAGAGTTAATCACAACTTTTTCACTGGACAAGAGGAAAGCAGTAAGGAGAAGAGAGAGGGGTGCATGAAGGAAGGCAAGTGTAGCCTTTAAACCTGTTTTTTTTGGTGACAAGCCACTCATGTTGCCTGGCGGAAGTGTAACTTTTGTGTTTTGCTTCCCTCAGAGTTGGGCAATCCATCCTGAGCACACTGCAAACATGTTCTTGGCCGTGCTTGCACTCTAGTTTTTCTGATCCTCGCGGTTATGTATTAATGGTATCTTCTCTGCACAGATGAGTCTCTGTTATTTGTTTGTTTGTTTGTTTGTTTTTGGGCAGGATAGCAGCAGAACAATCTGCAAACCAGGGGCGGATTTCCCTGTCAGGCCTGGGGACGAAGGGAGAAGTGGAGGGCAGGGCAGGGAAGCAAAGGGCACTGTCGCTTCCCCATCAGCGCCTGCACTTCTGACATTTGCTCTGCCATGTAGCTGTGTGACTGCCCTGTGTCCTCTCCTCAGCAGCAGAGTTTGAACCCAGCTCTAAAAATATAAGGGAACACATTTTGTCAAAATGAGGAAACTTCTCGTGTTGGAAGCATATGTGAAAACACAAGATGGTTTTCTGCACCAAAAAAAGCTTTAGGAGCACAACTTTCTGTGTGTGCTGATGCTCTGGGAGGGTGTGCTTTATAAAAGAAAGCTTGGGGTTAATTGACCTTTTTTTTTTTTGTTTTTCTTTCTCCCCAGCAAGGATGGAAGTTTTGTCACTTCTGAAATGTTCACATTTATGAAACTGTCAAGTGGTGGCAGATACCACCCGGGAGAAATTGTTCATTGCCCTAATGATTGCTCCAGAGTACAAGGTGGCACAATTTTGGAAGTGTCGAGAGCAGTGCTAATTTTTAATAGCTGCAACATTCTAATTGCAATGCATCACTACCAGTATATGATCCCCTATTAGATGCTTTTTCTCTGAAGATTGGAAAGGACCACCACCATGATCATGAAATTTCCAGCTACTGGATAAAATTGTCCCAAATTCTGGCTGCAGTTATACCAAATAGAATAATTTCACATTTCAGACTTACCAGGTTGTCTTCTATAGCTATCATGTAGATCCATCCATGTTTTCCACTGGTTGCAGGATAGAGCACTATCAATTTATCAAGACTGGGCCAAGATGATAGGGATCCTTGTCTGTCTTTGAGCCAGTGACAGCTGCTCCTGGTTCCAGGACTTGGTTTACTTGCTGTTCTCATTCACTTATATAAGGTTATAAGCTGGGGCTCTGAATTATGAGAAAATACCTAAAAATGAGCCATGGCCCCATCCAAAGGCTCTCACACACCTTCCTAGTGGATCATTGTTCATGCACTGTTAAACGTGGGAGGAAGGTTTGTCACGACTCTGGCAGAGCTGAACTGTCTGGAGCTGACATCTCACTAAAAGACATCTCCATTAACTCGGGCCAGCAAGAGTCCCTGCCCTATTTAATTCAGGCTTCCTCACTCTTTAAATGAGATATTTACTGGAAGACTGTACAGCATTGCTTGCAGGATGCTGAGTGCAGAGAAACAGGGGAAGAGAGAAAATGGAAATGTGAAAGGAGAAAGAAAGGCTGCTGTTGATGGTGATCAGGGGGTGGTTAAGAGGAAAAAACAAAATCCTTTGTATCATCTGTGCTTTCCCCACAAATCTCTGTAGATGTGATATCAGAATGTGTCCAAAACAAATAAAAATTACCTAGTCGAGTAAATCCGGAGAGAAAGTAGGATTTAGAAAGTTAATATTGTGCATGTTAAAGATCTGACCTATTGCTTTTCCCCTGGTGAACAAAAAAAAACCAAACGACTCAGGATGCTGATGATAAGGCTGAGAAAGAGAGTTATAATTTCAGTACAAGTGGAAACAATTTTGACCCTGATGGATTCTTTAAAATAAATCTCAATGGTACCAGAAAAGACCAGTCTGGATTGCTGGAGATGGGTGATAGATTTCCTTGGGTGTTTCCAGATTTGTGCCTCAATACTTCATTCCAACAACCAGCCCTAAGGATGAGCAAGGAGAGCCAGGGTATTTCCCACCTAAATTTAAATATCTTGTTGAGGTGCTTAAGGTCTGCTGGTTTTTCCAGCCTCCTGTTGTAGTCAGTAGAGAAATCAGCCTTGAAGAATGCAATCCACCAGCGATAGTTTATTTTTTTCCATTGACCAGAGACAGGATCTAGACTGCTGGTGTCACTAAATCAGGTATAATGAGTCTGGAAAAAAATGAGCAGCAACAGCCCAAAACTTGGAACTTTTGCTAGGAAATATTAAAAAAGTGTGTGAAAATTCATTACGAATTCTGCTTGTATTCTCAACTACTTCTATTAGTTTCCCAGGAATACTGTAGCAAATTATTTTAATGAAGGGGAAGTCATGGGAACATCTGGGGTTTTTATTGAAAGCAGGAGAATTCTATATGGCTTGAAAGAAAGACTGAATAATTTTCTAGGAGATAAAGCTTTGTCAAATGTACTCATACATCAAAGTATGGGGGGAAAGAACTGCCTGAAACCTCTGGTTTGTGCTGTTCAAGGACATGGAATGAGTGAACTATTATCTCTTCTGGATTGCAAGCCTATTAACTGAAATCAAATTCTGAATTCTCACCTCCAGATCTAATAATTCAGAAATCTTAAACTCTTCTAATCAATGAACCAAAAAAATTCACTATATCATCAACAGAGTCTAGTCAAAATAACATAGATTGCAAGTAATTGTTATGAAGTGCTGAAGAAATTTCTTTATTCACAAAGCATCTGCAGCAAGTGATTTGAACAGCATCAAAATCTGAGGGCAATTTATGAAACAGATAAAGCACTAGAATTCATTGATCACTTCATGGTCTTTGCATTGTCAGAGATTGGCAAGAAGCTCCAAAAGCTCCAGCTCTGAACAGTGGTCAGTAATGTTTTATGACCACTCCTGACTGGAGAGGGTTAACAGGAACTTTGCAGCTGCTGGCAGCCTGACCTGTCCCGAGGGACTGATTGCCTTGGAAAGAGGAGGATGACAAAATCTTGCCCCATGGCTCTCCTGGGGCTGTGTTTGGGTCAGGCCTTGAGGGAGGGAAGGGCAGCAGCTCTGTCCTGGCTGTGATCAGCCCTGCTGTGCCCCAGTGAACCTGGAACAACAACCCCCCAAAAGAGGAATCAATTACCAGGCACTGTTCAAAAAAACTCGTGTGCCAGCAGCCCAGCCTCGTGTTCCATGTGTGGAAGGGCTTTTGAGGGGCAGCAAGAAGTGGCAGGTTTCTGTTTGAGTATTCATGCAGAGGACATTGTGTAGCACAAGCCCACACGTTGCTCTTCAATTAATTTTCCATTTACATCCCCCTGTACCTGACACATTCTGTTTGCATTGGGAATTAATATTTGCAAGACTAATGGAACCATCTTGGGCATCAAGGAAGAGAAAAAAAAAGATGAAAAAGAGGGGAGAGAAACCCCAGGGGAGGTAGAAAAAGAGATAGAGAGTATGTAGTCCTTGAAGAACTTCTTGCATTCTCAGTAAAAGCAAGTGTTGTGTTCAGCAGCCATTTCAATTAATTTATGTTGGGCTGGTGACTATACATGGCTTATCTATAGAATTAGATGATCCCTTCAGAGTTACTTAAAAAGAATAAAACACTCAGGCAAATTAAAAAATATATATCATATTTTACTAAAATCCCATTAAACCGTCACACCCTCTTCTTTCTGCAATTCCTCTGGCACTATTTTTTTGGCAGGGTTTTTGAGCCTGATACTGCAACAAGAGACATTAGTTTTCAGCTGAGGACCCTGTCTTTATTATGCTCAGCTTTTGCACCATCCAGATCCAATTGATACTTATCCAGATTGTGACTGGGAGCCTAATTTTGCACATGCATCAACTTTTACTGAGCGTGATAGTGGCTAATTTTGGCCCCTGCCATGCACAGCATTTGCCTCAAATCAGTGTGATTCTCCAAAGGAAATTGTTTGCCTGGGTACTGAGTTCAAGGTGCTTTGGTTCTACCTCACCAGGTAAAAGAAATGCACTCAGGAATAAGCACTGAGGCCAGCAGGTGGACAGCATATATACAAGTAAACTCATTTATCCTCTCAAAAAGTGGGAGTTTTATGTGCACTGCTCCTTGGCCATGCTGTGGTCACAATCCATTCAGGGAAAGAAGGAGCTGGAACGGGCCAAATTCATGCCAGAGAGCAGCTTAGCAGTTGACTGTATAAACAGTTTTGTTCTAGTCCTGGGAATGCTTCCAGACACGTTTGAATTTACTAATTTAAATGTAGCCTTGAAGTCCCAGTTCTTGCAGTACCACTCCAACATTTCCCTTGTGAGCAAAGGGAGAGGTCACGTGGACGAGATCATAACCACATCTCTTTAATAAAACAGACAGCAGAAAGCAGGCAATTATAAAAAGCAAAACTTACTTAACAGGATGGGAACTGGAACCCTTTTATAGAATTGGTTTACATTTTCTGCATAGCAATGCAGTGTGTTCTTACTAGAGAGGGCTGCAGTCTCTCCTAGTTAGGAGTGGTAGTGAATAGCACATGTTCATCTCTGAAGTGTTACCTGAAATCATGTTTATAGACTTTATTTTAATAAGCAACATTCCTAGATGCATAAGAAGTCATAAAAAGTCATTATTAATATCAGGAAGTAATTCAGAATAAAATAAGCCCTCTAGACCAATATATATTTGTAGGGTGGAGGCAAATGTTTAATCAACTCCAGAGGAAGAAGCAGGAGGGAAGGGTGAAAAGGAAGAAATCTTAATGTGAGAGAAATCAAGCAAGCCTGGAATTTGACTTGATTCCCTCAATTTCAGCTTCTAATTTCCTGATTTTTCATACCTTTCTGATGCAGCAAATATTTGCATTTTCTGTGTCAGTCTGAAGAGTCCAGATGAAAATGCCAGCATTGGACATCGTGGTGTAGCTTTTCACAGGCATCTTTCATTTTTGCAGACAAGCCTAGATGCAAATATTTGTAGTCTGTAGAAGTAGTTTGGCAACCTAATTTATAAGCATTAATGGATAATTGTTAGTAATTAAATGTTTGATTACCCAACTGGGCCCACAGATCAGGTTGCTAGATTTCCATCTGCTAATAGCTGTGTGCACAGGGGATCCCGGGACTGGAGATGGGAGTGAAGGCTGGGGTTTACAGGATGCAAAACTGAAAGTGCAAGCATGAAACTCAGTCTGTTGGTGAGCTAGAAAACATGAAGCTTCATCTCTCTATTCTGATTGTATTTCTCTGCATTCAGGACTGCAGTGTAAATGTCTGCAGGTTTAAATATAATCCAGTGTATCAGAGATCAATGAGTTAGATTGGTGTGTAATTGGAATTCCCTCTCTGCTTTTGTAGGCTGTAGGGAGGCACAGGCCATTGCTGCTTGTTAGTTCTGCATAACCTTCCCACATTTAAATTTTCAGGTCATGAAAATGAGACCCCCTTTTAGATTTAGCTCCATTCCTCTGGTAGATGGTTCTCTGCACCCATGGAGACTGGTAGAGGTAGTCTGGAAGTCAGTGGGGGTGCAAACCCTTTCCAGATGGGCAGCACTGCAGTGATGGTCACAAAGGAGTGCCCAGCTTTCTGTCCAGTGTCTGAATCTGCAGCTCTCCTTAACCGATGATGGAATATCATTCCTTTCTTTCACAGAGGCCGTTGGTAGCATGACTACATGTGAAGAGCCCTGATGGAGCTGGCAGGGATAAAAGATTCCTTGCCCCTGGTTCTCTTCTTGCCCTCAGCTCACAGGTTGCTTTTACCCCTCCTAGGAGACCTGTACAGCAGATAAAGAGCTCAGAATTAAATCAGCTTTGAATGGATTTAAAGCAGCCTTCTGTTTGTCTACAGACATGGACATTTTACAATGATTTCCTGACCAAAGATTTGGCCTTTCTCAAGGGTTTAAGCAATTGTCCTGCACAGCCATGGATTCAGAGTGTACCATTTTTAAAAACTTGTCTCACTTCATGTGTATTTGCTCTGTGCCTTAGCAGAGTTCCCCTCACTGACAGCTGTCTAGCTGAAATGTAGAACCAGAGCTACAAAGAGCACACTCTACTAGTGGGCAGCACCTATTAATATTCGGATTTAAGTGCCCTGGTTGCAGTGAGATCCCACAAAATAGATGACTCCCTGCAGAGGCAGCAGCTCTCCAATATCCCCATCCTAAAAGGAGGTCCTTTTTAGATGGTGGAAAGGGTCTTGAAGTCTGGAGGAAAGCAAGATTCCCATCCCTGGCAGCACAGGAGCAGCACAGCCACTCTACATCAATAAGTAATCTGATCATGAGAAGCAAAGGTTAATGACTAATCTGTTTACCTGAGCTTCATTAATCAAAGATTTACTAGAAGTCAGAATCCTATCGCTGCTCAGGCTCAGACAGCTTTGCTTCCAGGTTAAAAAAGACAGCTATGCAAACGGCACGGAGCATGTAATTCAACAGAGAGCAATTTCCCCAGTGTGTGGATGACAAAGGAGAGCATCAAAGAGAAAAGGCTCTAATCAGAAGGGATTATATCTGGGCTGTGTGGAGCAGAGGGAAAGCCTCAGTCTGCAGTGATGTGAAGAAGAGTTCGACTCTGCCTAGCAGCAATATCACCAACCTTCTGAAATGATTACGGGGTATTTTGATATCGTGAAACACTATCCCGTTCTCTGTGACAACTGACACCTCAATAATAGCACCTGGAAAGATCTGAAAGTTGCCAGAAGACTTCCAAAAACATTGGGATGAACATCCTGTACAGGGATCTGGGAAACACAGTTTAGATCACAGGGACAGAACCACTGGAGAATTGCTCTGCCTGCCCTTAGGAACTGGTGTGAGGCCTGCTGTAAAATCCATCTAATCTGAGATCTTTATGTCTGTTGAGATAGTTAATGCCCACATTATGGTTCTAATTGCCCTCAGGTTAAAGGTACTAAAGGCAAAATGAATAGCAACTTAGGCTCTTGGTGTTGACTATTCCTTGTGCAATTTTTAATCCCATAATTTTCTTTCTCCCCAGAACTCCCAGAGGGATAATCCAGTTTTTCTAGGAAAAGCACTGGAGACAGAAGACTTTTCTGATGGGCCAAGTTCTCTACTCAATGAGTTGTGATGACAGAGTCACCTGTTTCAGCCTCAGGGGCTGAAAATGTGGACCTGAACAAAGCAAACCAGAATAAAAATATATTTTTTTTCCTATACAAAGTTAATTCTTTGAATTCAAGTGACAGAAACCCTTTTCACATTGGACTGTCTCCATGCCAACTGATGTGAAATCAATTATATGTAAACCTAGACATGGGTAAAAATATAAAATAAGAAAAATATATTCTGAACAGGAGAGTCCAAGGCCCTGTGGAGATCTGAGGTCCTTATATGAGGTCTTTGGCTAGATTTCATGATTCCACTGTTGTTTGCAGCAGGTAGAGAGCTGCATGAGGCAGGGAGAAAGTCAATTCAGTGATTTGTCAACCTCAGGCTGTGTAGTTACTGCTCCAGTTATGGCAGAGGCCACATTCCAGTGGCACACTGGGACCCTTGGGCACAGCAGGGTGTGGGTGACAAGAACACCTTTGTCACCTCTTTGTCGTGATGCAAAGATGAAGAGGGGCTGTGGGGAGTGAAAATGGAGACAGAGGAATCTAAGACCAGGCCCATCCCAAGATGTAGCTGCAAAGCCATCTATTCACTGGAATTTATTTTTTAATACCATGTGTTGTGAGCTAATTAATTCAGGGCCAGATTATGGTTTCCTTTTCATTACCTTACTTCCTCCATGAGGCTCAGAAGGCTTTGGTCTGTGTCTGCTGCCCGTCTGCCTCACCCAGATGTCTGGAGGCTCAGGCAGAGATGTGCTGGGAGATGTCCCAACCTCAGCCGGGACCTGCACCGGCAGATCAGGATGGAAAGAGGAAGTGCATATATGCTACATTTAACAATTTTAAAAGTATCTAAAACATTTCCTAAGGTTCTGAACTTCCTCTTCTCCACCACACACCAGCCCACAGACCCGTGAAGGGTTGCTCTTATCGAGTGCAGCACCTCATTCTCTGAAGTGATTTTCAACCACCAGCACCGACGCCTCTTATCACACAAACCCGAGGGAAAATGTTGGTTTGCAGAGGAAGCATCAGCCGGGTGCTCTGGCTGCTTTATCTGTGCACCAGGCATGGGTGGCATTATCAGCACGTGGCAAACCTGGCACCATTGTTTGGCGTCCCTCAAGTTCAGCAGGAGCGATGTGACCTGACAAGGAAGATTCTGTTTTTAATAAAACATATTTTGGCTACAGGCAATGCTGCTCTTTCCCCGGAGAGGGTTATCAGTTTCATGTGAAGCTGCTTTTTGCATGCACGGAAGAGAAGCTGCAGAGCTGCACAGGCTGGGAACTCCCTGTGAAGTGGGAAAAGATGTCTGTGTAACCACAGATACACCTTTGCTACAGAATTGATTTTTAAAGACATAACTTCTCACTTTAACACTGAAACATTTAGCATAATTTTAATTCTCTTCCTCTCTCTCCTTATATATTTAATTTATAGGCCAAAGAACGCAGGCAACTACTCCTCTCACAAGTAGACCAATAAAAGTAGGGAAATATGATTAGATGAGCAATTGGAATTCATTTTGGAATGATTGAATTGAAATGAGTAAGACCAAGACTTGGGTTATTTTACTGGGGAATGTGTCCTTTAGGCTGCTAATGGAGTACAACCAAATAAAGAAACCACGTTTTTCTTAGCAAGATAAAAAGATGTAGGGTCTTCTGTGCAAGAATCAGGGCTCTTTTCTATGAAGATAGAATAGGAACTGGAGAAAGGATGGACTTAGAGATATCTTTGGAGGTGGCTGGCTGAGATTCTGTTGTATCGATCATTTAACACCACTATGCCTTAATTGCTTGGTTAATGACATGCTGCAGAATTACATTCTTCACAGAAGTTTCTTTTTTTCTTTATGATTTAAATCAAAACGCATATATAAAAAATAATACTTATATTTATCTTCTTCCTCAGAGACAACTACACTATCTCTGGCAATAGGAATAAATGAAAGATGCTGCAATCCTTGAAATCAATGTAGTTACATTGATTTATCCTGGTGTAGGAACTGACCTTTGAGTTCAAAACAAATCTAATGATGTTAGAAGGAAAAAAAAAACAACCCTAATAAATATACATAAGACAAAATTATCAGAAGTGTCTAAGTGAATTAACATAAAATCAGGCTTCAGATTACTTTTCCATAGTACAAAATTTTAAAAAGAAGTGTCTGTTCTCCATCAGGTGAGAAACGCCAGAGGGGACAAAAAGCCCCAGCAGCTGAGGCAACTGTGGAAGGAAAAAATAAGAAAATCCTCCAGCGTGGAGCCAGCCTCTCTGTATTCCCGTGCCATTCCCAGGAGTTATTTGTAGGGAATGCGGGCGCTCTCAGGGGCAGGGCTGCAGCAGCCATCCCAGGAGCCCGCTGGGGAAGGTGCTCAGTGCGGGCATTCAGGAGCAGCAGGTTCCCAGGAGCTGATTGCCGGCCGCATTCAGGGCATTCCTGGCGCCTCTCCAGCCTCATAGAGAATTCGGAGCAGGAGAGCAGCGTCTCGTTCCATGTTGTTCCTTGCCTGCCTGCAATCAGTGGTATTATACCTGAAAAGTGGCTGGTGAGCATCTGCTAAAGAAACGGGGAAATGATACTCCCATGGTGTTTTCTTAAAGTCTCTGCTGAGGTTTCTTTCTTTCTTCTTCTTTTTTTTTTTTTTCCTTTTTTTTTTCTTTTTTTTTTTTCATTGTTGCTTACAATGAACTTTCTTTCTGTTAAAGAGTGCTCAGGAATAGGACTTGGTACCAGTTTTTGTAGCTGTTGAGGGCCTGGCTGTGGGTGTTCACTCTCCCACCATTACCCCCGTATTCACATCATTCTAGTGTGTGTAATTCTCATCCCAGAAATGAGACTTACATACAGGCAAATCAACTTGACTGTTACCAAGTTTTCACTATAAATATATATATATATTAAAAAGACTTCCAATAGCTACTTCTCCATTCCATGATATTAAGGGAATCAGCCAAACAATCAGCCGAGAATGCACTGATAAATGCAATTACTACTGGACTGATGTTTTTAAATGTTCTGTTGTTGACAAAAAGCCCTCAGAAACCTGAAATGTTAATCTGTTTTTCTTTTCCAAATTGAGTACTGCCTGCTGTGTACATCCTTTTATTACTGTAGGGCTGCTCATAAGCTCCAGGCTGTTGGCATTTATTTATTAAAAAAGAAAAAAGTATCAAGAAACAGCACTGAAATATTTTTTCAGTTGGTTTCCAAAACAGAAATAATTGGCAGATACAGGGGAAAAATAATACGAAATTTTGGCCAAAAAAGTATTGACAGACAAGAACAGAAGGAGCAGTGTGGGTACCCCCAGGGACGCAGAGTCAACGAAACAAAGCTGACTTTCACAAGTAGTTGTCTAGACAATCAAGAGGCTTTTTACAGATTGATGCTTAGGTTTAATAAAGAGGCCAAACTGCTCGGGTCTGCGTGAAGCTGTAAGAAATAAAAAAGCAAAATGCCACGGAGTGGTGCAAGAGCAGTATAATATAATTGCAGGGGTTCCAGAGCAAAATCTTTATTAAAATGGGCAGCTTTGCAAACCAAAAGACACCTTCTGGTGTCATTTATCAACAGCTGCTTTAGAAACCTGAGGTATGCTGCAGTGATCACTCATAGGCAGCTCTGCTGTCATTAATGACCAGATTTTTTCCACTTGTTCATTTTGCTCCTTTGAAAACAAGAAGCTGCTCCAGAATTCTTTTTCTAATGCTAAAGAACATGAGTCTATGTAGGTGCTTTAGCATGTCTCTTGTAAATGTGTCTGAGCACATCTAGAGTGGAAGTTTCCCCCAGACAGCTTCACCACGGACTTGGAGTGAGGAAATATCTCTGAGGGAAAAGTGAACTGAAATTAAAGTTGCAACCACCACTACACCATCACACCCCAAGAACTTCAGTTCTTTAAAAACAAAAGGAGGGGTAGATCAGCAGCAGGCATTTACTCATCCTGAGATTTAGGAGTGTTTCTCCTGAACTCTGCTTCTTTTCTTCTTTCTGCTAATTCTGCATTTTGCTCACTTTTTGGGGAGAGCACTTATTTTCTTGAGGGACTGTGTTTGACTAGTGTACCTCTTGAATTTCCTTTATTATAGTAGTCCTTTATATAGAAAAAATTGTTTTATTTGTTTACCAAAAGAAGCAGAAAATATTGTCTGCATCATCTGGGTAACTGAGCTCCTATTTCCCAATTCCACCTGCATTTCACAGAAAGAAACTACCCAAACATGACACAGGATTTGAATGCTGTCTAATGGAATATACAGCACATAACAAGAGGAAAGATTGCACTTGGTTAGTATTCATATGGTTTTTAGCATTCTTGGAAAGGACATTTAATTATTGTGCTTTTTCTTTGAGTCCACAGACCAGGTTTATTTTGCAGCAATGCAGTCGATGTTGAAGTCATAACACAGCCAAGGTTTCACTATAACTTACAAGAAGTGCCCTGGGAAATCCATACTTTTACAATTCCTTCAAACAAATCCCAAGACAAGACAAATATGAAGAAGAGCTCCAAAGCACGTCCCTACATCCCTAAACTTCCAGTTGGGCAGGAGCAGATATGGGCATGGTTTCAAGGGAGTGTTCTTCATGCCTTGTGCACTTTGGAGGCATGTGTTTCATTTTGTTTATTTACTTCAGTAACTTCTCTGTGTCCCTGAGGTTTAGAAATCTAAGGCCAAGGTCAGCAGCTACAATGGGAGTAGCTGAGGTCATTGTAGGCAGGAGGTGGAAGGAGTGAATTTAATTCCCTGCTGACAGCAGTAGGACTTGGGAACAGCAGAGCCAACCAGACTGCCAACCTTGGGATGTAGGTTGGGATCCAACCAGGAGGCCTCTCCTCAAAAATGGAAACAGAGAAGGTTCCTAACAGCAGATGCTTTTCCTTTTTTTGTTTTTTTTTTTCCCCTCACTGTAAACATTGGGTGCAAAGTTTGCTGCCAGCAATAAACCCCTCCCAGGTCTGCTGGACTGACAGCCCATGTGTGTGCACTCTGAGGTTTTCTACTGCAAAGAGAATAACACTGAAATGAGCACAGAACATGTTTAAGTACCAGAGAAACTATGATTTCTGGCTTGAATAAGTCTCCTAATAATATGAATATTTGTCCTTGTCTGATTTTTGCTGTTCCAAATTATTCTTTTCCCTTATTTTCCCCGTGGTTTCATAACTTGGCAAGTCCTCTTTACTGATCAGCCTTTGTCTCTCTCTGGAAAGGAAGGCCAGGGACTTTCTGTCATCCTTTAGGTCAGCTGGCTTCCTCACTATAAACACAGCCTGAAAGAATGGGATAAAATTTGCACATTCAGCCCCATGAGTGCACTTCCACAGAGCTGGCTGTCTTCAGGAACAAAGACAAAACCTGTGTCCAACTGTATGCACAACCAGGACTCTGGTTCCCAAATGTTACTCAGTAGATGACAACCTCTGGCAAGCAAAATAAACCCTTTTTATACTATGCTGAACATTTAAAAAGTGGTAATAAATAGATGGTAGCTTAGAGGTGTGATTTATTTGTTTTATGAATCACAGAAGAGTCCATAACTCATGAAAGATTAAGGCTGAAGCGAGTTGTATGGCTCTTGCATTACAAGTGGAGATTAATGCCTTATTTCATGAAGCCTCATCATTAACCAGTCTGCATGACAGTAGTTTAATGTTAGTGACAGAAAGAATTGACTTTTAACATTTTTTAAATATTCTGCCATTTGGTAGGTCTTTGCCAGGGGGATTTCTCCCAGGCCTGAGAGATTTTGAAGGGAATAAATCCCATCTCAGCATGGGCTTTCTTACACACACCTGCACCCCACACCATTATTGTGAAGGTCCACAAGATCAGCAGGGTAATACAGGTGGTTTTTGCCCTGCACAAAGACTGCTTCAAGGCTTTGGGGACTTTCAGTCATGCAGAGTCACCCTGAGACAACTGTCCTTCATTAGAAATCTCGATTTACAGCTCATCTACCATGACAAAAGTGGCTTTTGTTAGAAATGCACTGCAAAAAGCCGGAATAGCTCTCCCCATCCACTGTGACTGCTCCTGCTTCTATCAGACCAGAGTAGTGATGTTTGATGGTTTTCAGGGCTTTTCCCTTTCCAGGGAGATATTTAATTAAATGTCATCTTACATGGGAATCATCATATTTATTTTTGAACCACAGATTAAATCTGCAAGTGACTTTACCTTTCATTGTAGTGTGTCATATCACAACACTACAGTGTTGAATACAAGTAATATACTAAAATCTATTAAAACACTCCCATTTTAGAAATCCATTACAATTTTCCTTGTTGTTATTACCATACCCAAGAATGCCAATGCGACAGGAGAATTAACGTGATGAACAGTCCAGCGAAATGTGCCGCCACAAGCTGTTTCTAAAACATCTTTCAAGGCATCTCCATCAGCTCATGATTCTCTTTGGTTTTCTTTCTTTTCTAGAACTATTTTCTAGCCCTTAGTTGTGGTGAGTGATTATTTGTGCTTTCAAACAAACTCCATGAAAAACGTTTTTCAAGTGGAGATCAAAGAGCGAAGGCAAACATAAAAGCAGTCTTATAAAAACTGTGTATTAAAAAATCTAAGCACCATCCATATGCCAATTACATCCAAACCTCATGGTCCCTTCTTTAAGAGGCTTCTTAAAGGTGATAGAAATGTCAGATTAAACAAAAAGGGGACATTATGGAGAGGGAAATTATGGAGATGAGAGGTGGCTCTCAGGAGCCATCCACTGAGGAGTTCTGGTTGGGAAGGGCAGCTCCAGAGAGCAACGCTTGCAGCATTAACTGTGGTCCCCAATGACTACAGTCTGAGGGCTGTAATAATTTCTAGCAGTTGCAGGTGTCATTAAACGGAATTTCCACATGCCCAGGGGTTAAAATGATGCCCTCAACCTACAAAAGCATGCAAACTCTTCAGTCCCTAGGAAGGATTTACTCCTAAGAGCTAAGGGCTGGTTTTACACTCTGAGATCACCCAGTTGTAAGATTCAAATCTAAAATGAACTTATGTCCTTTTCTTCTATGACTTCCCTTAACACCCCTGCACCAGGATGTTCATTGTTTTGACCTCTGCCAGTGATGGGATGGTGAGGCACTAAGGTTTCCTCGTAGGGCAGATGTTACTGAGCACAGGAGACCCCAAATACTCCAGTGTCTGGAGCACTCATGGCATCAGTGCTCAGTGGGTTTAAGCAAACAGCATAAAGGCTCCAAGAAGTGCAATTATTTGACTAAAGTCGGCCCAGACTGTGCTGCCACCTCCATGCAACCACAGCAACTCCCTCCTTCCATTGTGTCCCAGATTAATGTGAACACCTGGAGTCAAAAACCCGAGGCTGGCGAGGAAGGTGCATAAAACTTTATTGATCCTTGGCAGATGGCAGGGATCCACTCACACTGCAGTGATTCACTTCCCAAAACCCTGCCTCAGCAAGGAGCAGTGCTGGGCTCTCCAGAGACCCTCTCTTCTCTGGTTGCTTCAAAGTCCCAATCAGGAATATTTTAAGATTATTACAGGAAATCACACATTCTTTCAAGAGATGTGAGCCTTCTTTGCTCAGATTTTAGCATATTAATATTTTTAAGGATGGTTCACAACTAAATATGGTATTGCCTTTCTTATTGTTTCTGCTGGGTTCACTTCAACACTTTAAAACCCCCACATGCCAACAGGGTTCAATGGCAGCAGCCTGTGGGCAATTAAGGTTAAATTTTAGTCTTGGTCATATGTGACTGCTCCTGTAAATGTGGTGAAACACAGTTGGAGCACATATTCCCCAGAGAGCAAGCAGGCAATGCTTTAAGGAAGCCATGGAAAGATAAATGGATGCAGAGAGGCTCTGGAATTTTGCTTGAAATAATTTTTGCTTTGCTTTTAATGATCAAAACCATTCCTCCCACTGAACCACATAAAAAAAATAGCATTTGTGTCTGTGCCAAAGGTGGAGCATAGTGTAGACCCACTGAAATGAAAGACAAGTGAAAAATTAATGAGAAACTGGAAACCAGCAGCTCCCACCCTGTGAGCAGCAGTCTTTTATATCCTTCTTCCATAGTGAGCATCTCAATGGGGCAAAAAATCACAGTAGCTCCTTTGACTTCAAAGGAGATGCACCGGTTGGGAAGGAGGGAAAACAATCCAGAGAGCTCTGCACCAAGTCCGCACAACTTTGGGAGAGAAGAGAGCCCCTAGAAGAGCCAACCAACACTCAGCAGAGTGGGGAATATTTTTGTTATAAAGAGTTTAATGTAAAGAGGAAAAGTACCTACAGGTGATCCAGCTTTGACTGAGGAGCAGATGTAGCCTGGAGCTCCAGCTCTAATTTCTAGAGTTAGGGAGACACAGACAGGGACAACAAATAAACCTAAGGGTCACTAACAAACTTTTTTGACAAAATCTTCACTTTCCAGTATCTGCTCTACGAGAAATTAGCAGTCTGAGATTGTCCTGCACTTATTTCAAGAGGCATCACAGTTTTGGATTATGACCTCAGAGGGTCGTTTTCCCCCTGCACTAACTCAAAAAAACCCATTAATTAATTACACCCTTTTTATCTAACCATGCAATGTTTAAAATAACAGTTTCTCAAGCTCTTTTGGGAAACTTAAATGAAATAAGTGGAAACATTGCCTTTCCTCATCTATTTAGCCATCATGCAACCCAGTTTGGCCAAAAAATGAGAATTTATGAGGAGAAGACTCCTAAAACCCCCTACAAATCATTACAAGTATTCATGTGAGTTCTTCTGTTGTTATTTATGAGCCAAAAGAAGCTGTCATGTGTGTAACATGCTACCAGCAACCCAAGGAGTTTTCCTGATCTATTCATATAAAAACATTTGTCTTCCATAGCATGTTTAATAAATTCCCACTCTCATTTTGAAACGATGCCTCTGTGATCTGGGGAGTTCATTATCACATGTTCACTGGGAGAGGTCCCTCTCCAAACCCACCATTTCTTAGGAATTAGATAGAGAGTGTTTTAATTGTGTATCATTAAGAGCTGTACCTGTGCTGAATATTCTCTGTGAAGTCTGTGGGGCAGTAATTTCCTCCCCTGTAATTAACTGGGTTCACATGGCAGGAGCAGCAAGGTATTTTTTGGAAGGCAGGGAGGTTAAAAGGAGCTGCACTGGGTCTGAGTGAGATCCTTATTCCCAAATCCTTGGTGTGAGTGTTACAATGACAAACTTTGGCAGCATAACACGGTGTAGCCCTGGCAGAGGGAACTTTTGCTCAGGTCAGATGCTGCTTTGCCCAGAGGAGCTCCTCATCCCCCTCTAACCTCGCTTCAGCCACATCAGACTGCAGCATGGATGCTTCCCTGCCATCCCTCAGCGTGTTGTAAAAGGCTGTTAGTTAACAGAACCTCTCAAATTCACCTTGTTTTACAGAAAAAGAAGCAAAGCAGGAGAGGTTCACCAGTGAGAGTGTGAGTGTCAAAAAGGGAGCAGCAGAATGTGCAGTGTGGATTCTGCACTGCTCCCCTGGCTCAGCCACACAAACCCTTGCTGCAGTGAACACCTGTAGCCTCACTCTCCTCCACTGAATTTAAAATGCCTGCAGGAGCAGCAGCACCCCTGGAACCTCTACCCCCCTGTTGGAATTGAGCAATGAGTCCAAAAGTTATTGGGGAGGGGAGGAGGATGTAGACACAGACGCACAGACAGTGAGATTGCATAAGCCCCGTTCCCATGAGAAACCAGGCTGAAAAACAAACTGTCCTAACATGGGTTCTCATAACTCTGCCTGGTAACTGGGTCATGCCAGGTCCCAAACTCACGTAAGTTTGCCTTATCTCCAGTGGGCTCTCCTCTAGGAGGCAATCCTGGGTTTGGCAGGTTTGACCTTTCATTTTTCACCTCACTGGGACATCTTTAAGGAAAAAAAAAACCAAAAAACCAGGTTGATACAATGCAATGTCAAAGCCCACCATGGTCTTGTACTGCAGCAAGATTTGTGCTGTGGGACAGAATTATGAGGAACAAACCAGCAGGGAACAGCTCTGACACTGACCCTACTTACACACCAGCTCCCACAGCTGTAGGGGATCAGGGGGTCTGAAATAATATCCTAGATCTCGAATGGGTCTGTTCTTCCCTTGAAGCAAGAGAAGCTTTCCCATTAACATGAATGGGAGCTATGTGTCTGCCCTGAAAGTAGAATGGACTTTAGGCCTGGGCCTTTTATTTCCAAAGAAATAAAATTTTTGCTTACCTACTGCAGGGAGACATGTTTAAAAATAGGCTGTCGAGAAAATATATTAATAAAAGTAGTCCCTCAGTTTAATTCTGAGGCCTCACACTCTTCTCTAGGTGTTTATCTCCAAGCTCATGGTCAGTTCTAAGTAAAAAACTGTACTTTTTATGAGACTCCTAGCAGACAAAACCAGTCTGTTTTTTCAAACACTACAAACCCCTGGCAATGGTCACTCTTCAGCACAGACCATGCATGTGTTGGTTCAGCAGGGCAGGTTTCCAGTAAGAGCTGCTGTCAGGGGAGCTCTGAGGCCTCAGAGCTGTGGCCCCTTTGCTTGTGAAGGAAAACTTCATTTTGCATCTCTTTTGTGCCACGTCAGCTCAGTGTGTGAGAGGGCTGCCCAGCTGCCTCCTCACTGAGCAGGGCACAGCTGGGAGGGAACTGCAGGCATCACTGTAAGGAATTCTGCACACTAAGATATGGAATAGCAAAGATTTCTGCAGTGGATCAAGATGCTTTTGAAACCCTTCCCCATTCTTAGGTGAGGATTGCAGTGCTAAAGGCTCTGTGCACAGAGCAAATGTGAGAATGGGAAGAGAGCTTGTGTTGCATTGTTACACATTGACACTTGCATTGTTTTGTAACACGTAGAGGAAAATCCTTTCCCTTTCTCTTTCTTTTCTTTGAAACAAACAGAAAAAAGACCAGAAACTTCTCCAACTTGTGTAGTTTACAAATTTGCTTTCCTTTTTTCCTGTGGGAACCCTTAACTAAATATATCCCCTGTAAATCTCCATGTGTACAAAAGGAAACCCCAAGTTACTTTGCATCAAAAATCAGTGCATAGAAGGCACTGTAGTGTCAGATTTATTTCCACCAGCTACTGGAAGTATTCAAGGCCAGGTTGGATGGGGCTCTGAGCAACCTGATCTAGTGGAGGGTGTCCCTGCCCTTGGCAGGGGTTGGAATTGGATGGTCTTTAAGGTCCCTTCCAACATAAACTATTCCACATTTCTATGATTCCTTGGTCAGTGTGTGCAAAGGCTCTCATCGCTCTTTGTGTGTTTATCACTATAAATTTCAAAGAAGTTGTGGCCATCACAGTCATCAGGTTTGGTCAATGGGCTGTTTATTGTTATGAATGTTTTTTACTCTCTGTGCCTGGTGATTATGAAAGGTTGTCCTATAAATGTCTGCTCCTCACACAGTCTGCTGTGTTCACTTCCTACATATGCTTTCCAAATTGTTCCAGTCGCAGGCCAAGCTTCACCCAGCATAGCTGTCTGAACATGAAACCTGAAGATTTCTCTTTATAAATTGGCCTTGCAAGTCAAATTAAAGGGCAAATGGCTTTACAGCTCTGCCCCTTGCACACAGGTCTGTGAGCACAAACATTACAGGAGGCAAACACCCCTGCAAAAAGGGACAAACATAACCACAGTAAAAAAGCATGTTCCTTTTAGCAACTATTAAATAAAACAAAGTGCGTGCACTGTTGTGCTCACTTTTGATTTCCATACTGGGTTGCTTCAGTCACACATGGGGGTTTTGCAGGTGATATTACCTGTCTTGCATGCAACATTACAAATGGATTCAAAGCATTTTTCTGGAAAAAAAATGGGAGAGAGCTCAACAGAGCAGAAAAATAAACATTGCTCTGAAAAAAAATCTGTCCACAGTCAGAGATAAATTACAAAGGAATTAAAAAAAAAATATATCAAGGAACATTTAGAAAAAAATCAGATTTTTAAAATTTTACCTGAACATGGAAATAACAAGTGCTCTTCAGCTGATTCATTCTCCACAAAACTGTTCTATTTTCTGTCACCTAAAAATATCTGGCTCCTTTTTGAAGAACTGATGAAGAACCTGGCTCCTTTTTCTTCTTCCAACATGCCCCAGCTTGAAATCATCAGATCTGTGATGCTGAGCTTCCCTCCTCAGCCAGAGTGTGAACAGTGAGGATAGGATTTCTCCCATGTAGTTTTAACCACTGAAAAAGTGGATATCAAATGTAAACCACCTCTCTAGGCACTTTTTACCACCAGAGAGAGAGAAGCCTTTTGGAGGTGCCCCTGATTATTGACGTACAATTTAGACTAAACACCTGTAAGGAGGTGAGATGGATCCCACCCACAGAGCTTTCTTCTTCCTCGAGGCCAATTAGATATAAATGCTGCTTCACCATGATCTAATTTCAAGACTTTGAAACAAGGCTTTCAGTCAAAAATGCAAACTCAGTGAAAACCAGACCTTTTTGTGGGAAAGGGCTGGTTTCTGATTCCTGTCTTTAAAAGATATTTAGAAGAAAACAATAGGTGTGGTTTCTATATTTTCAAAAAGCAAAATTTTCATTTTCTGTTTGAAACTAGCCTTGTGTTTGAACTTCTCATTAATGTACAGTCATTTAAAAATAAAGGGTCAACATAAAAGAAGGAATCATTCCACTGACCCAACCTTTCCCCTTACATTTAAATCACAGATCTACAAAAAAATTTCAATTTTTTTCCCTTTCATCCTGATTTAGATGAGGAAAAAAAATCCAATCAAAGCTTCAAACATCTATTCGGAAAACAAAAGCTATTTCCAATACAACTTTAATGCTTCATCTACATCTGAATCATCCTGTGTAAAAGGGTTGAGTTGACTTCACTTGGGTTGACTAAATCCTGCTGCTGCTGTTTTCCACTCCTCTTTAGCTGTTTGATGCCCTGCCCCAGCACTGGTTTTGTGCATCCATCTGAGTGCTGGGGCAAATGAATTGGCCACAACACCATGAGAGGGGCTGGGTGCAAAGCTGGGTGTGCTTTGCTCATGCTCTGAGCCAAAAGGACTTGACCCAAGTCCCATCTGAGCCAAAGGAACTGAGCCAGCTCCCGTGTGGGAGCCAAGCAAGCAGGTCAGCAAGATACAGAGCTCCAGCTTGAAGGTCAATAAACCCTGTAACAGAGACACAAGACCCAGAGGGAAATCTGCTTTTCCTCTGGGTGAGTTCATGCTGGGCTGTGCACTGGGGATTGGCAAAGCAGCCCCTGGCTTCACCTGGTCAGGGCAGAGCTGTGCTGCTCCTCACAGACACAGTTTCCACACACAACATCCTGCAGTGCCCTGGGAGCTGCGGTCACCCCTTGGTGCAGCCACAGGGACACCACTGCTGAAAAAGAGTTGACATCTCAGCATGGAATTGAGCTGGCCAGCAGATGCTTTTAACATTAGAAAGAGGAAACAGTTTGGGAAAAAAGATGCAGACCTGGCAAGTTCTTCTTTGTGGGGGAGAAAAGAAGAAGAAGAAGAAGGAGCAATGGTGAGGAGTTTTGTCTTTTCTTCAGATGGAGAGAGGACAGAGGAGGTGCAGGTCTGGGAGCACTGGTTGATGCCTGAGCCTGTGCTGATGTTTCAGGGTGTATTTGACAGGGTTAAATGCCCCATTCCTGGCACTGGGTGCACAGTTGGGTTCCCAGTGATGCCTTTCCCTGTCTGAAGGCTGCAGGATGTGTTCTGCAGAGCCGTGCAGAGCAGCAGGGGAATTACACCAGGTCCATGTGATCCCCAGGAGCACAGAGAAGTGATGCTGACAGCAGCTGTGGGGTTCAGTGCTCTTTCAGACAGGCTCCTGCATCTACCCAGAAAATCTCAACCTTCATTTATTTCTGCAACTGAGATTGTAGGGTGTTTTTGCTGCAGAGAGGGACTTCAAAATAGACATTGTGTAGATTCTGAAAACAATAAGCAAATACATGGAAGCCTTATTTATTTATTTATTTATTTATTTATTTATTTTAACTGGAGGAAAAAATCTATTTTTTGAAACCAGTCTCAGTAACTTTTGATATTTGGAAGGCTGGGGCTGATAGTGTTTTCGCTGGAGTGAATAAAAGACACACAGATCAGCCCTAGAACACCAGACCTTGTTCTCATTTCTCCAGTGGGCCAGCATGGGTGTAGCCAAGAGTAAAAGCAGACCCCTCTGAGAGAGGAATGGGATATTGAAAACAGCAGGAAAATGCTTTAATTGTTTGGCCAGTACCTTTGAGATGAGCATTGATCACCCAACCAAGCCACCCCAGCTGCCATCTTGGATTTTCCTTCTGATTTTTCAGCAGTCATTGCAGACCTCCTAATAAAAGCCAGACCAAAAGCCCTGGGGGAAGGTTCTCTCACAGCTGGGAGAGCAGCAGAGCAAGAGGCTGCCCCAGCCAGGCCAAGCCCTGGGATGTTCAAACCTTTTTCTTCTAAAGGCAAATAATTCACTGTGAACTGTTAGGAGCTTCCAAGTTTGTGGGATGTGCGTATGGGCTTAAGTCTTGCTGCTTCTAAGGGAGATAAACACATTGTGTGGTGATCTGGGAGTTACACAGAGCCCCTGGTATGTCTTTTCCAAGGGTACAGCTCATACAATGGATCCACTTTGCCTTCCTCCCTCTTTCCTTCCCTGACTCCTGTGCATTTGCTTGATGTGTGAGAACTCTCGTGTGTGCACGCACACAAAGCCAAGGCATGTGGATGAATAACCTGCTGGACTCAATGTTTGAATGGTATTTACAAAGAGAAAGAGCCCCTCCCTCTTGGCTGAAGTCAGAAAGAAACTGGAACTCTGAAATAAGGCTGCAGAGGCCCTGGGAGAGGACCAGGAGTCCTTCAGCCTCCCTGAGATGCTCTGAGTCCAGTTCAGTGTCTGCCTGGGTTACTGCAGCTTGGCTTCCAGGTGTGAAGTCTCTACGAGCTCCACTTTTGTCTTCCAACCCCCTGATTCCCTTTTACTTCTTATTCCCATCAATGGTGAGAGCTTCACCTTTCCACTCCATTAAATCCACACCCAGAAACTCCCTTCTCCATCTGGGACAGGCAGGAAGGGGACATATTTGAGGATGATTTGCTGTTGTTCTTCATGGCTTTAAGGGAGCTTTCCCCCTCAGATATCTAAACCATGTATTTTCTCTCCTCTGGAAGAGCCAGGGGAAGGCAGGTGGTTAAGAATTTTGTGTACATACATATTGTAGGCAATCTGGGTTCAAAACGTTTGACCCAGCCTAGGCTAATATACTTCAGAGTGGCTGAAGTCAGAACAAAGCCCATTTTTCTGATTCATGGGCTCTACGTGCAGGGGAATGGCACAAGACAGACTGTCCCTTTCCTCCTCTTGGCTCACGTCAAACGCACAGAAGATTTGCACACGAGAAAAAGGTCGCCTTCAAATTACATGAATCATTCTGAGGGGCTTTGCCCTACCTTGCCTGTTCCAAGTCATCTCCAATTCCTCTTCAAGGAATCACGTGAAAGAAAACCACAACAGACTGTGCCATCGCTTGCTCAAGTGGCTTATTTTTATCCAGCAGTGAATATCTTCACTTCCCCCTTTTCCACAGATCCATGGCTCTCCCAAAATCTCTTTCTGCAACAGAACTCACTCCAAATTTAACCATATCTGCACTCATGGCTTCCTCAAGAAGCATATAAATTATTTTATCTCATTTTTATCAAATGGGGACATTTTCAAGAGATCATGGAAAAAGTTCAGTGGAAAAAAAGTACTTTTACCTCAGAAAGTCTCTCTTGGCATCACAATCACTCTCATGCCTCTGTTTCCAAAATTAAGCAGTCCTGCACTGGACAAATTCAGTCAGTTTACACTCAGCTTTTTTCCATTCCATTTTCATACAAATTAATTGCTTAGAATTGTAGCTGGCAAGGGCTGCATGAAAATTGGTGGAGGCACAGTAACTGACCTTTTTTCTTTTTGGAAATAATAAAGTGCCTATAGTCCCTCCTCTTCCTCCATGTAATCAAGAAGCCAGAACAGTTGGTTATATTGCAAAGATATAAAATGTTGTCAAATAAAAAATCAGACACAGGAAGAAATGCTGGTGAAAACTGTGTGTGCTACCCCAGCAGGTAAGGTGGGCTATGATTGCAGTCAGTGATGGGCCAGGGAATAAAGTAGTCCATGAATAAGAGTTTTACAGCCTTAACTGAGAAAGAAACAGTTCCAGCCACAAAATAGGGAAATATGCTGGAGAGAGGAAGGTTTGTAGCCATGCAGAGCAGTGATGCTCTCCCAACAGGACAAGGAGCAGCAGAACTCTTCACTTCTTTTCAGCCAGGTCTTGATCCTCATTTAAGCGCACATAGCACAGCTGACAGCAGCTGCCTGCCCAGCCCTGCATGTCTGTACTCTTAATTCAGCCACTGTAAGAAAAAAACATTGATTTTTTTTCAGTGTGTCTGCTCTGAGCTAACTGGGAAATGAGGAGTGCTGGAATTAAGGCAGGCACTCATTCTGCTGTGCCGTTTATTACATATAAGCAATTTACTACTAAGACTTGATAAATCCCCTGTCCTACCCCCCAAATATGACTCTCCTATCTTCATCCTGGCTTGAGGAGACAAATCTTTTATATTCTTCTGACTCTGGTAGAAAACTGGAGCTCTGAGCAGCCTGGAGTCCTGGAGCTCTCCAAACGTGTGTTCTTCCTCTAAGACAGGGACAAAGCATGGCCCCCTGCTACGAGTGGCTGCTCAAGATTTCATGCCAGGCACCCTCCTTGAGTGCAGCACCATGCTCTTCCTCTTTTATCTGAGCCCAGAGCAGGTCCAAACTGGAACTTCAAACATACAACCAACAGATGATGTGAACATCAAGGGCCGCAGAAGGCGATCCAAATCCCATGATCGCAAAAGAGGAACTTGCTTTGTGAAATACCCACAGATACTAGAAATCTCACGAGGACAGCCAAGCTGATAGCATTTCCCCTGTTCAGAAGGAACCCTTGCCCAGTCAGAACAAATAAGGACATTTTAGTAGCTGCAAAGATAAACCAGAGCCCTGCTTCAGGCACACAACTGAAACGCTGCATCTTTGCCTAAGCACAAAGCCCAGCTGGATCCTGCAGGCACCCTTCTCACTCACATTCAATTCCAGCAGCCATCAAACTGCTTCTCTGACCCAAATTTTGTCTCCCTGTACCTGGTAGGTCCACTGTGCCCACCCAGTGTTCAGTTCTTGGAGACATCTGCAACACATCAACTAACTTTTCATTAAAGGTTTTATTACTCACAAGGGGCTAGCTCTTTTAAGGGAGAGGTTGGGTGGATTTCTTTTCCCCTAGGCTGCTGAAATACACAAATATTGTCACATTTGCTGGGGCTATTTCAAAATAAATAAATGAAGCCTGTGGGCTGGGCAGGGATGGAGATTTACAGCTGCAGGGTGTAAAATTGGAATCCCCATGCACAGCCCCGCCGCAGGGCTGCTCCCCTTGCACAACATGCAAAGGAAGGAAGTTGAAAGGAAGCAATTTATGAGTTAGCTCTGAGTAATGCAGTGATATGGTTAGCAATGCAGAGGTAGAAAAGCCTGTATGGCAGAGTGCATGTACGTGGGCTTGTAAATCAGTGCTGAACGGGAAACTGAAGTGAGGAGAAGAAATGCTGCCCAGTTTTACCAGGGAGTGTGTGGCAAGGTCATGGGCAACAGTAGGTGTATGAAATAAAGGGACTAGGGGAAGAAAAGCAGTTTTTTGTATTTGGTACCTCCATCTCAAAAGTCACACACATGGACAAGCAGAGTTTTCCTTCCCTTCATAATTTCCTCTGATCGAGGCAACTGCTGCAGAAGAAAATTATTTTCTCCCAAGAGTTAGTCAGAGAAGGATGGGACATATTTACTTATTCAATAGGCAGAGTCCTGATTCAGAGATAATAGAAGGGTTTTATCCTGTAATTTTGCTTATCACTCTCCTTTACTTCTTCACAGTTCTTAATAATGAACAGCTTCAGATAGAACAAAACACGCTCAGAGTCACTCAGCTCCTGTGTTGAGCTTGAATAACACAACAACTTCTTCTGGAGACCAAAAAATATTTGGGGAGTTTTTCCCCATGTCATTTGGCACTTCTGTCAAATTAACTTCTTGGACCTGTTGATGATCAAAGATATCATAAAGCCTAAGGGTAAAGGCTGCCTACTCTTCCAATTCTTAATTTATTTTTTTTTAGCTGAAAAAGAACAAGATCTCTGGTACATACTTGAGTTTTGATAATCCATGAAGGTTCAGACAAGGTTTTGGGCATTTATTATATTTATTTTGAGGCTTTTCAGATTTGGTAATCAATGTTTAATTTATTCATTTAGACAGCTCCAGCCTTCCAATTCCTATGCATTTGTTTAAAAGAGGAGGTCTAATAGTAATGCTTCTGTCTCCAAAGATAAAGTCCAGCACTTAGAGAGGTACAAGAAATGTAAATTGAACAGAGAATTTGAAACCATCTGCTGAATTTTTATTTAATTAAGGCCTCATCTGCATTTGAAACACAAATTAAAGTGTGAATTTAAATGAAAAAGAGATTGATGAATAACTTCACGGGCATCTGAGTTCTGGAACAAGAGTGCATTGTCCTTATTTACCTTAATACACTTGGAAATTATGTTATTCAAATTAGAAACACAGACTTTTCTCTTCAAGAACAAGAGCATTGATACTTGGAGTTCATCAGAAACACTCAGGAGCAATAGATGCAAGGCAGTTTATTAGAAAAGTTAGCAAGGAATTGTGAAATGAGCTTTGTGCTCCACATGTAACATATTTCATAGAACTTTAGGGAAGTTTCAAGTGCACAGCTCCCCCAAACCTCACACAGATTGTTCTGGGGAAAAGCTTCCTTGGGTGTAAATCTGGTGCAATGAATAGAAATAAGGGTTTGTTGTTTAAGGACACAAAGCATAGCAAGCACAAGTGCAATCATGGGCAGTTTGGGGTTGCAAGGCTCCCTTTGATTTTGCCAGATAGATTCAATCTGAGCAGAGAGAAGTTGCAAAAATTGAACACCCCAGGGAGTGGGTAAGGTTGCAATCCCAATCTAGCTGATCAGAGCAGATCCAAAAGTGCATCTTAAAACTCAAGATTTCCTGGGATCTCTCCAGCCACAGAACAAAGAACCCATCTCATTCACTGCAGCACCAAACCAGGAACCTTTTGTGTTGGACTTGCCCCCGTGCGTTGGGAAATCTCTTCTTTAACTTGGCATGAGCTGCAGCAAGCCTGAAACTCCCATCGAGCTGCCCCATGAAACTGAGGAGACTCTGGTTTTCTCTCACAAGCCCCAGCAGTGAAATGCACTGATTTCAAGTCACACTTTTGCCACACTCAGTTTTTGCTGCCATCAACAATGTTTCCCTGACCCCGCTGCCCTGCAGAACAGAACCAACTTCATCATGGTTAAGAAGATCCAAAATGTTTAATTCTGAACCTTCTCCCACAAAGTAGGCTTAAGTGATTCACATAAAAGAGGCTCTGGAGACAAACAGACACAATTTTTCATAATGTAAAGCACTCTTTTTCCATTGGTTGTCAAAGTGGATAAACCCCAGGGTGTTTAACCTGACCTGTGCTCGACCACACAGGCTTTGGAACTGGTACAGCTTTGCTCAGCTCTAGGGATCTTAGCTGGTGATTTCAAGGGAAACATGAAAATGGAGGCTGAATTTGACCTAGACCAGGTTACTGGTCTGGTTCTAAAAAATAGAAACCGAATTATTCCTTTTTTAGATAGGCAAAATATCCTAATGACTGTGGGCCTACATCAGGTGTTTCATTACAGGAGGTCACGTGTGAACGTGTTCCCCTTCCTTTGACAACTGGGTGGACCACCATACATGCTGGAACAGTATTAATAGAAAAAAATTAAAATTAAAATCCCGACCACACTAACAGTCCCATCAGGGAACAGCGATGAACTCACAGTGTAGATGATAAAAAGAGCAGCTGTAGCAATCTTATATTCATTACTTGTGTTTACAGCCTTCTGCAGAAAGTAGGAAACACTGTGCTTCAACACCCAAATACATGTAATTTTCCCCCCCAAATAAACAAACATATATTTTAAAAATTATTTTTCCCAAAATTATTTCTTCTCAGAGTCCAAACTTGCTTCAAAATGCACAGAGCACAGACACAGCAGGTTGCACAGAAGCCTAAAATCCTCCTGTAAGTAAATAAAACCAAATAACTGTAATAAAAAAAAAAAGTTAATTCTAGTCTTTTGTTTGTTTCCATTGTAAAATTGCCATGGGACTGAGGAAATATAGTAGCGCTTAATTTTAATAGTTCCATCATTGTAGATTGGCTGGGTATTAATTGTGTTAATGGTGATCATACTGAATTCATTTGGTATTTATTGAGAGACCACCTGTGCACCCATATGGTTTCCATCATTATTTAGGAGTAGTTAATGGACCCATTAGGAGTTAGCAGAAAGATGTGGGCTGGCAGTACTTCCCGAGAGTGGTAGAAACATTCTGTTGATATCCATTGCATTTTGAGGATTTTCCAAAGAGCTATTTGCTTCCCACCAATTTTCTTTCTCTTTAAATTAAATATATTCTCATCTTAGCTTTCGAGAACTCCCGGAAAATTTAACTCATTTGTCATTTGCCTATGACAAATATGAGGGGACAACCTTTAGCCTTTTGATTTTGCAAAATATCTCCTTGCATGTTTCCTGCGTGTCTCCCCGGGGGAAGCAGGGCAGAGGAAAACTTCCAGCACCTCTGGAGGGTGGGTGCACTCGTGTGCTGGGGGAAGAGGCTGAGAGAGGATGGGGAAAAGGGGAAATGTTCACTGGGACTCTTGGCCTGCAGTGTGACAAATTTGCCCATGCAATCTGTAGTGTCAGTTGTGCAAGACCAGAAACCTGCGGTGGGGAGGGGATGGTGGGGGAGTCACATGCAGGGAGTCAGCCTTGACTGTCAGCAGAGGAGAAGGAAGAATGCTTTGGCTGGGTGTGGTGGTAACCAAGGCTGCTGGCTGACCGCAGTGACCTCCTGCTTTGATCCACGCATCTGAACAGACCCTGCTCAGGCCCCGCTGCTGCACGGGCTGAGCAAACACGCCAGGGGCTGGGGCAAACAATTCCTGTTTGTGGTGCCATGACAATGGGCAGATGGAGGAGCATCTGTGTAGCTTCAGTGCAAAGGGACAGTTACTTTGTTCGAACTGGAATCTCTGCAGCAGCCTAAAAGTGTTCATTTCCCCAGAAACAGGGAATATAGCACCCCTCCCCCCATTTGAAAAATCCAGGCTTATTTGCTGGGCACATCCCAAACAATACAAGGCTTATGCAAACTTTGCTGTGTGCCAGTGTCCAGCTGACAGCCACCTTCAATAACATCTGAACTTGTTGGCCAATTGCAACTAAATTCAGTAAAACAGCAGAGGTCCCAAAGGTTTTAGGTTTTGTAAAAATGGGGGGAGAGGATAGAGGAAGGGGAGAGAGCCCAGCTAGAGCCCTTACAGAGCACAAGGGGCTCAGCCTTGGCTCAGTTTTCCAGCCCTAGACAAAAGAAACTCCGCTCCTCAGTGAAGTTTTCTCTCCCTTACAGCTATCTGAAAGATTTCCTCCTATGTTTAAAGATTTTCAAAACTCTTTCCATCTCACAGAAGCCCTTTTTGAGGGAAGAAACATTGATGCAGCTCTCCTTGATTTCAAGTAAGCCAGAAAGCCACATATCACATAGAAACCTAAGTTCATTACTTGTCTTGCTCATGGAAATACTTGTCTCAGTAAACAAGGAAGAGACTGAGCAGCCTTCTGTTTTTGCTAGGTAAACAATTAAGTTAACAGTTATTCATCATGAGTATATTCATAATGTGGATGAGGCCTGAAACAATAATTTCTGCATGTAGGGAATATAATCAAGGTATTTGTGGCATGACTCTGGTGATTATTCACACTTACATTCACATCTGATGCTGATAAACGGGGCTGTGTTCTCACAATCACACCTTTGGTATTTAAGAAGTCACTTTTCTCTCTCTTAGGAAGCCAGGTCAGATTTCAGTGCACCTCTTGACAAGGACACCTTCCTTCTCTAAGCTGTGTATATTTGGGCTGTTTTCTTAACCAGCTACTAATAAAATAGACACCTCTACATTAGCATTTTTGCGATCCCCTTTTGAAGGAAATCTCCCAAATCTCTTAATTTACTATGCTTAGATTTGAAATGCACAACAGCCTTGAAATACACAAATGACATTTTTTTGGGGGGGAAATTTCAACCAAAAGTGGTGCATTCAAAGGACTTCAACTGCTAATGAGCTTTCAGTCCAGGGCACTGGATTAGATCTACTGCAGGATGTCCCTCAAATATGTGGAATTGGGAGGACAGGCTCCCATCACCAGCATTTTAACTCAAAGACTTGTCCCCATCATGTTGCTCCTCCAGCACAGACTGTGTTTGTGCCCATGTCCGCTCTGTGGAGATCAGAGCATGAGTACAGAGTGGGTTATTGCCTTCCAGGAGTTTCCTAAGAACTCAAGATATTACAAGTTTTTTTCCCACATTTTAAGAAAACTCAGTTCAATTTTTTTCTCTCTGCTGCTTAAAAATAGAGCAGTGCTTTTGCTCTTTTGTTTCGTGTATTGGTGATGTAAAACATTAGCAGCTTGAAATTTCATAACACTGAGAAGAAGGGAGAATTTGATGGCTTCACAGCAAAATCTAACAGCTGTCCAGGCTTCTGAGCCCTCAGCATGGCTGTGCCACGTGCCAAAAGCCACTCATAGATGGTTCCTCATTGGGCTGGTGTGAAGCAAGTTATGGCTTCAGCTCCTGGCCTGAAAGATTCTGCCTTAAAGAGAGGAGAGCCCAATTGCCACCCTGCTTATAAAACCTCAGGGCAAAACTAAATGAGAGCTCCATAAGAGCTGAAGAACCTTTGTGCCTGGGGAAAGTCAAGGTAAGATCTTAAAAAATGAGGGGAATCCTAAACTAACGCATTCAGCGAAAAGACGACTGCTAAAACATGCACATGTTTTCTGGTGGTTTTTGGTAAAAAACCCCAAAGGCTGGGGTTGGCTGGTTGGTACAGAATTTAGTGACATCTTTCTGAAAAGGGAAAATTTGAAAGCAAAATGTTTTCTGCCATAAATTGCCTTTGATTCTTCAGATTTTTTTCAGACTGATACACCCCTACTTTCCTTTCCTTGCCATGGTTTCCTCTCAGCCTGTCTCACCAGCCTCTTAATAATACTTCCCTCTTTATGCTTTCAAACGTTTTCTACTCACCTTATATGAAAGGACTTAAATCACAAACATTTTTAATTCCAATATCTTCATGCATGCATCTTCTTCAATACCTCAATAACTCTCCTTTATATTTTTCAATTTTTCCCTCTTTGCATCTTCCCTCATCTAATTCTAGCACTCCTGCTATTGTTTAGTCTACTGTCTTTACTTTTCCTATTCACTTTGCAAAAACACAATATTAAAAATGTTGGAGTTGTTTTACATTGGAAAGTTTAGCTTTTCTGTGGCTCCATATATGTAAAA
Source organism: Eopsaltria australis (assembly GCA_034509425.1). NCBI lineage: Eukaryota > Metazoa > Chordata > Aves > Passeriformes > Petroicidae > Eopsaltria > Eopsaltria australis. The sequence goes on along the minus strand of JAVTVJ010000358.1, from coordinate 1,969,485 downwards.
CTCTTTTGTACTGTTCCAGTGCGACAGAATTATGCCAAATTTCCACAGGGTACCCCTGTGCAGTGCTTGGTGCTGCTTGCCCTGGTCTAGCTGCTCCAGAGCAGGAGGGGTTTTAGGGCATTACTGCTCAATGTGGGTTTTTTCAGGTCTTTATTTTCTTACCTTCCTCTCTAGTGTGATGGGTCTGTGCACAAGGACTGTAAAACCTACTGCCACAGTGAAACATTTCACTGCCTGTTCCTCAAAATCCCTCCCTCATCCTGCAGCTGAGGCTGCCCTTGAAATCCAAAACACCTCCAAGCCTTCTCTACTGCATTATTCTATAACAAAGAACTGCAAAGGACTGGAAACAAAGCAAGTTGGAACTCTTTGCTTTTAAAAGGGGTTAAAATCCTCTTGCAACATCTCTTTTAATCTAAGATGAAGAGACAGTGGATCCTCCTAGAAATCCACACTGAAGTAGCTCTCAAGAAGTTCCATAAGGTACAGATCCACCACATATTCCCTACAAATGTGGAAGTCCATTCCATAGGCAGCACCTTCCAGTGTGCTTTTGGGGTGTAAACAACAATAATGAAGCACAGGATGCTGTACAAATCTTGGGAAACTGCAGGTAACATGTGTGGACCCAGGAATGGAATTACCATCAGCCTTTGATCCATAACCTGGGTGTTAAGACTCTACAGAAACTCCCCGTAAACCTAAATATCTCATTATTTATGATTATAAATTTTAATGGACTTCTACCCTTCCCTCCCCTGGGTACAACCTGTGTGGCAAAAAGTACTGTGAAATCTGTCCTGTCGCCCATGTTTTGGCTCCCAGGGAACTGAAGAACGGTGAGAAGGTCTGATCTGATGTTATTTCAGCCCCACAAATAGCTCCCTGAGTGATTCAAAGTGCTTACAAAAAGAAAAAAATAAAAAAGTAAACACAAATACCTGGAATGAAAATGTAAGTCCCCAGAGCCACACACACACTGCAGTTTGTCAGAGCAGGAAGGACTGACAACCCAAGCCCTCTTGGTGGTGTCCAGTGTCTCTGAGAGGTTCTCTGGGTGATTTGTCCATGTTTAACACCAGCTCAAGGGGAAGTGGAAGGAGTTCTGTTGTTCCTTTTCACCAGTTGTTCTCAACTATGGCTCCTTTGCTTCTCTGAGACCTCAACAGAGACTGAACCAGATCTCAGGCTCTTAAACCAGTGAAGCTCCATGGTGTCAGCTCCAGAGCTGGACACAGCATTTTCCCTCTCAATCCTCTGTGCCTGCAGGCTGAAGGACAGCAGGAATTTCACTGTGGGCTGCCCTGAGTGAGCAGAGCTTTCCTTCCTAAAAACTGGGCTCAGCACTGGGACCAGCTACACCGAAACTCAACCCATGGGCTCCCAACAACTGCCTGCCACTGCTGAGCTCACCCCATCCAGAGAACCTCTGCCCCCCTCCTGGGGTATGGCCATGCAGGAAAAGTTATTTTGTGCAAAACCTGTGTTCCAGCCTCAGGGAAGACACCACCACTGTGTCTCCTTCCCAGCAGACACTGTGGGAACCCATCACAGCTGATTATGGTGCAGACCAGCACGACTTCTGCTGCTCTGTGTGGGAGGCCACAGGTATTATTTTCTGTGGCTGTGTAAACCACCGCACATTAACTATAAACTCTTAGTCATCTGCAAGGGATGTTATGCCCCTTTCATTCATTCCCTTATTTTTAGGCTTTACTCTCTTAAATAAATGAATCTGTACTTATTTTCCCCCTTTTTTTTAACATTAACATATGAATCATACATTCAGTAAGGATTCAAGAGTCCACTGACACAAAAACTCTTGGTCCTAAAGCAAGGGGTATCTAAATGTTATGGATTTGAGAGGTTACTCTCTGTGGCACAGCAGATTTCAGCCAGCGTCCAGTTTAGGATAACACTGAAAAGCCTGACCTTAGTTTTACCCGTGCAGAGTCAATGCTTCAGTACAAACCAGGAGTTATTTACAGTGGTACCCTGGGAGAGATGGGATCTACTGGGACTTTTTGGCTGCCAGTGATGCAAAAGGACTGTTTGGGTAGGAAACAGCATGCCTGGATCACTGGGATGGAGGTCACAATACCCAAGATACTACTGTCCTTTTGGTTGTACCCATTTGCCCTTAAAAACCCTTTAACCTCCTTGTGTCTCCATCCAGCTCCTGGCTGTTCCTGGGCACAGCTTGGCTGCAGTGATTTTACCATCTGTACTGACCCAGGTGGTGTCTAAAATGAAAAGGTTGATCAGATACAGAAGTGAATCTGGAAGACAGCATTTATTTTTGGAGAGGCAAAACTTCTCAGAGAAAGGCTGCAAAGCCACATCTCAAGTTCACCGAGTTTCCAAATAATTTAAACCCAGATTTTAAGCTCAAGCACATCTGGAACAATTACTGCTCCAAACATGTGGTACTTGTCCTAGGAGAAAGTCTTTTAACATGAAATAATTATAAAAAACCCCAAGCAGAACCAACCCTCTGGCTTTTCCACAGAAGCAAGGCAGGGACTGCCACCAAACTTGGTGCCAACAATTTTGGAAGCTCCTAACAAAATTACATAATAATGACAAATATCAAGCAAACTGAAGAAAACAAGGGTAGGGGGAAATGCTACTTTCCCTTTCCCTGTTCCCTTCTCCTCTCTTCCTGGCCCACCCCTGTGTAAATGACTCCAATAAACCATGAAAAGAGCAACTTGCCAGCAGCTGGGACATTGGACCTGGGCAGATGCAGCCATGGGGCTCACAGTGGTTTGGAAAGTTGGATTTTTTATAGATATATAAAATACATCTGTGTCAGTCTGAATGGCTGAGTGAGGCACTGAAACCAAGATAAGCAAAGGCAGCACTTGGCATGCACTCTGCATGTTCTCCAGACCCTGTGTCCCCTCCTATGCCAGGCTAACTCCTCTAATGAGGTTCTTATGCAACTTTATTCCAGTTACAGGGAGCCTGAGTCCTTCTTCCAGTCAGCAGGAAATTTTCAGCTGACTATGGAGACCAGCTCTTTGTCATAGATTTGTCAGGAAAAAGAAGCTGCATCATTTGGCTTTCAGTGCCCTAATTGTGAAGATTTCTCTGTGCAATAAGAAATCAATTGGATTTTTCTATGCAATTAGATACAGAAATATGCCATTTTCTTAGCTGTGTCTGTGATTTATTCTGTGGAGCATCTCCTTAGTGAGACGACACTTGATGCTTCATGAAAAGGGAAAAAATTACCGTCTCTGACCCAAAGAAATGCCCAGTGAGATGCTTGTGGCTAATGTCTGAAAGCAGCAATAAGAGCTGAGAAGAAGAAACCTCTCTGAACCAGTCATGTAGTGGTGAGAATCCTTCAGGGAACAAAGAGCTCATCTGGGTCAGAAGTGCTGAGGCCGAGGCAGGCTGGTATCATCATCCAGAGGAGCACAACCTGTGTGAAACTCTCTGTCTGCACCCTGTCCTCAGGTATTTCATGGGGAACCAGGGCCCAGAACTTGAGCCCTCCATATCTTGGGAGTCACATTGACACAAATGTCACTTTTTTGCTTTTCTGACCCCTCAAAAGGTGTTTCAGCATCTGTCCTGTGCAGGCATTCAGCCATGTCTGTAAAGAAGACTCTTCAGCAAAACAAAGTGTTTTCCTGCTGGAAAATGGAGCACAGACTCCAATTCACAGACTAAACATCAGGACCTATTATTTCTCCTTTTGTTGTAAGACTCACATCAGCGACAGGGAATGGAAAAAACGTGTGAATCGGGTCATTTCCAAGTTATGTGATTCACTCTGATAGGATGTTGCATTTCTTTGTCTCTCTTCAAGGAATCACGTGGAACAAAACCACAACAGGCTGCTGACTTGCTGCGGGGTGGGGGTGGGTGGAGGGAAAGAACAAAAGTGTCTCTTATTTTAGAAAATAATTATCGTGCTTATCTTCTTCCAGGTGTCTCCAAGGCCTGTGGAGGTTTGTCAGGATTCCCACGAAGGAGAACTTTTGCCCACAGTTCTGCCCCATTATCTCCCTCACACATAATAGAGCTGGAGGCTTGTGGTCAGTGACCTCAGCAAGGTTGCGAAAGCAGTTTTGCTTGCATTATTCTCCCCACACGTGATCCCATAAGAAACACCACTCCATGCCTGGCCATTTTTTCTTAACTCTTTCCTCTCAGAGGAAAAGCACTGGATAAACTCTGATATGTGCCCCTCTATCTACGGGACCCATGCTGGGCATTTCCTGGCGTTTGTCCGTGTCATTGCCCTCCAGGGTGGATATTTTTGCCCCAGGAGAGCTGCACTCTTGGAAAGCAGTGTATGGCTGTGCCGTGGCTCTTGGAGAGAGCAGTGTATGGCTGTGCCGTGGCTCTTGGAGAGAGCAGTGTATGGCTGTGCTGTGGCTCTTGGAGAGAGCAGTGCATGGCTGTGCTGTGGCTGGATTTGTGTGAGGGAGCTTTGTAGCTTTCTGTTGGATTCACTAAAGACACCTGGACTCCAGGCCAAGGTGCTGTGCACAGGCAGAGCCCAGCACTGACCTCGTGGTACCTGTTTGCCAGCCCAGAACCCTCTGGCTCCCCTAAAACTGCATGATGGGCATCTGAGTCCTATGTTGGGAGTGCTGGAAGGGAGCAACAGGGTTTTGGATGATGCAGATATTTCTTTTTCTAGAAAAGCTGAAATCCTGGGAGGGCATAAAATGGAGAAGTCCTGCTCTCTTTAAACTTCTCTATCAAATATATGCTTTCTTCTTACAGCACTTTTCCTCTTCTTCTTCTTACAACATGCTTTTCCCCTCCTGCTTTCTTTGAATAGAGATACTGGGGGAAGGGGCAGCTAGAGGAGAAGTTGTCCTCTCCATCCCTAAGCACTCTTTGCTAGTGGGGAAAAGCAGCCCAACTAAAGTTTGTCACCACCCCAGGCACTGGACACAGGGGTGAATAGCTTGTAAAACTGTCTTTCTGTATGTTTGCAAAACACTTAACACAGCAAGGGTCTGATAGTATTGCTACAGTGCTGATAATAAATATTGTTAATAAAGAAAGCAGGAAGAAACTGTTTACTGGGTGCTGCAGGAGAAAGGCAAAGCTGGCTATGGCTGCTTCTAAATGTGTGGAGATTGGGACAAGGAACTGAGTGTGCAGGGTGGTGTTCAGAACAGATTGTTTCTGAAATCCAAATGAGGATTTCAGAATATAGGAGCAATCCTTAATGTGTTTGTTCCTGATTTGAGGTAAAATCTCTCACATGAAGAGACCCAGTCCAATTGCAGGTGTGCAGGAGTCTCCAGGCAGCAGGGGTGCAGTGAGTGGGTGCCACAGGGCAAGGCAGGCTCACATCTGTCACTGCAAACAGCACAATGAACCTCCCCTCTGCCATGCAGGGGAAACTTGTGAAGTTAATTAGCTCTCCCCAGTGATCTGGAATAAAGATGTTCCCTGAGTGACAACAGGTTCAGACAGGAGACTCCCAGCAGCAAGAAAGTAGAGCCAGTAAAAATGGGAGCATACAATAACTGCTCCCTGTGCAGGAGGAAACTGTTCCTGCCATGTATAATGGAGGTGATCATATTCCATGAAAAAATGCTCATTTAAACACATTAAAGCTTGTTGGTCAAAACCTGGATGAAGTCCAGGTGCTGCAGAGGGCTAAACCATCCCTCCAAGATGCACTGCCCATGGTGTGGGTGGTGGGCACGCAGAGGGGTCCTGAAGGCCACAAAAGCTCTGCAAGTCACAGGTGCCACCATGATCTGCACTCCTGAGTCAGGGCCCCTGCTGGCTGCCAAACTGCACGTGGTGATTACAGTGTGGACACCTCGTCAGCTGCTGAGGCCTTCTGACTCACTCCCACTTAGAGTCTAGATGACAGTTTGGTTTGAATTAGCTGTGGGCTGAAGCCAAAATCCTGGGTCTGAACTTCCTCAGATTTTGGGAAGACTCCAGTATGGATCCAAGCTTAGCACATGGTTGTGAGTTACTGAAAGATTGGAGCCAAACCCTGGATCAGAATGTTCCCAGACTATGGGGAAGCTCACAGCCTATCTTTGATGCTGGGATCATCACAAAGATGAAATACTGCCCTTATGTTAGGATACTCCTTGTTTTCTTCCATAGTTGGTGCATTTTTAGCACTGCAATTGTGCCATTTCAATTCTTACAATGAGATTAAAGAAGAAAAAGAAAAGATGTGTTTGTGTTTATTTCAGCTGGAAAAACATCTTACTTTCAATTTGACAAGAGGCATCTTGGCTTCAGAGCATGACAGTTGTGCCTCATTAAAAAGATTTGGGATGGAGTTCCCTTGCCCCAGCCACCAGTGCCACCAGTACCACCAGTACCACCAGTACCACCAGTACCACCAGTACCACCAGTACCACCAGTACCACCAGTATCCTCAGTGCCTTTCAGTGCAGGAGTTACAAATGTGGCACAGTGAGTGCAGCAAGAGCTCCTTGGGACTGCGCTACCCCCGAGCTCACCCTCACAGCAATCCTCCGAGGAAAAGGAAAGGGCTGAAGAGTAACAAAATTCCACTTTCAAGCTGCTCACAAGACACGGTGCGAACAAACAGCCCCCGGAAGGCGAGATCCTGCAATCTGCTGCCGCAGAGCCGCCGCGAAGCCGCTCCTCGAGCGTGGGGATCTCGGCGTGCGAGGCGCGGGCAGGGGAGCAGAGCGAGCCCACAGAAGGTGTCCCCAAGAACGTCTGGAACACGTCGAGCCGCCTGCCGTGCTGCGTGAGGGGAATGTCAGCCCCGGCAGAGCAGAGCCCTGCCGCCAGCCCCAGGTTTGCACACTTCACTTGACACCTCTCCCTTGTCCTACAGATGTTGCGCCACGTTTCGGATGGAGCCCCCGCCGGTACAGCTGTTTGAACACATGTGCATTTTCCACTCAACAAACCGCAAGAACAAGGCAGCAGGGCTACAACGTTTGGATCCTAGGGCTAGAATGAGAGAAGCAGGAGAGGTGTTTCTTTGGGAAATCTCCACAGTTTCTCCTGTAGTTTCTCTCTTTCTTGTTTTGTTTGCTGGCTGTTCTGCGCTCAGGCCATGGGGAAGGTAAGGTCTGATTGATATTGCAAGTGACAACTGAGGCCTTGAAATCCTTTCTTCAGTTCATCTTCAGGAGGTGATAAGCCCAGAGCATTTTGCTAGTTCTAAAGAAGTATTTTACCTTTTATTTGCAAAAATGCACTTTGTTCCAGTTCCTGTTAATTCACTGTTACTTGTGAATAAATTAGAGTGTGCCCCAATAAAGGAGTTTAGAGAGGAATTATCTGATATGCTCAGAAAGGAAATATTTTATAATATTCTTTTCCCTTTTGCTATTATAGAATATGAGAAGAGGTGGTTATGTCCCACCAAGAGTCCCACAAAACCATTGAAAGTCTTTTCGTCTATCAATAAACTACAGAAGTTGGGGAGACTCATGTGAGTGATTTAATAAAATAAAGTGAGCCCCAAAATGGGCTTCTTAAGGACCATGAGATCTCAGGCATCATTATTTTCTCATTGCCAAGGGCATCTATTGCAGGTACCTTCAATTATTTGACTCCTGATTTATGTCAGTTGGTTTAAGGCAAATTGCAGCTCTTTTTCCCCTGATCCAACATCTGTTTTTTTGAAAAACAGATGTGCACAAATCAATCTGATTAATGTGCTTGATTCTGCAATTACTGCAGGATAAATCAGCAGCGCACTAAAATCAACCTGGTGTCAAATTCATGCTCCTCCACCTTCAGGGTTCAGCCTGTCTTGACTTAGGTCTTTGCTCTGTGAAACTTCTTTAGATTCAAAGGGGGCAGAGGAAAATCCTCAGTGCCAGGACATGAAGCACTTCAGATGATCTGATGTGGAGTTATCAATAATGGGGCTTCAATGAAAAAACTCAGTGCCTTTAAAATGGCTGCAGATTATCCTGTGTGCTAACAGGACAGAAATATCCCTTTCTCACTAAGTTACTTGACCTTCTTAGATATTGCTTTAAGCTGCCACGGCAAAATAGAAATATATGTAAATATAAAAAAAAATGTATATATATCATATATATAATAAAAAATATAGACTGACTCGAAGGGGATACACTTTCCTTAAAGCAATGGGGGATGCAATGAACTATCTGGTGGAGAATCATCAGTCTTCATGCTCTGTAAATCAGCTGGAAGTCCCAGCACATGCTGCTGTTTTCTTTGAAGGTCTTGTTGCTCCAGGAGACAGAGCCAACACAGGAATTAAAATCAAGGGAGTTTTCTTTACAGATTGGATTCTGACTGATTTTGTTGTCCATGTGAAGGGAAAGGTGAATGGGAAGATCCACTTGGATCCTCTGCTGCTCACCTGAACCCGGTGTGAGGTGCTGTTTGCACTGCCCTGTGCTGTGAAGAGCCTTTCACACAGGGCTTGTTGTGTGTCATGTTCTGCATCACTTCTGAGTGCATCCCCTTTTGTACCCCTGCTCTCCATCTGCTCGTGTGGGTGGGAGCTGGGATCCCCTCCCCAGCTCAGGAAGCCTGGTGGTCACCAGTCATGGTGGCAGCAGCCACTTGTAGTTCTGGTGCTGGTGCTGATTGTTACTTGACCCTGAGATTTGTAGGAGGGGGAACAATTAATATGAGGAAAAAATGACAAAGAATTTTCCCCCTAATTCATTATGTCACAGCTGCCCTTCATCTCCTACAATGTGGATCCTACCGTCAAAATTCCAATCCAGATCCAAACCTGCATTTTCCCCAGTTCTCAGAGTGCTTTAAGCTGGAATCCATCATTTTTTTTTCTTTCCCCCCAGCTGAAACCTAATAAATGTGCTCTATAAAAAATGAGTTTGGCCAACATCTGGAGGCAGATAAAAATCTTCCAAGCTACTGTTCCACAATCTTAGGGATCATTAGTACTGCAGAACGTCTATACAGAATATTTATCTTAAGTATGTAATAAAATGAAAGCTACTGAGCCAAATTCAGAACAACCTCTGACGAAAAGAAATGCCTCACATCAACATCAAGCTGGAGCTTTTCTAGCCAGAGAGGATCTTTTCTCTAGCCAAAGCACAGAAACTTGTAGTTACAAAAACTTAACACTAAACACAGGGGGCAAATTTATTATTTTAATTGTGATATTTCATCACTGGTGAGTTTAATGTCTTTTTCCCCCTTTTTCTTTTAATCACCCTCCCCCTCTCCTTGGGATGGTTTATCGCTTGTAAATTATTTGTCACATCGTTGTAATTCTATCCAGATCCTTAACTTTCTAATCATGCATCTTTTATGGGGTCTCTTTTAAAGAAGCACTATAATTACTTGCCAAGGGTCCCTGTAAATTTTATCAGGCTATAAAATATTATACTTTAATTATTTGAAAAAAAAAATTGGAAATGTTCCCTCTGAAAGGCTGCACGATCAATATTGCAAAGAGCAAGGCACCTTCTGCAGTCCTGCCTTGTTTCCTGCTGTACACCTCAGAACCCTTCAAAACTCTCCCTCTTCATTCAGTGATGTGGAAAAGGATTCATGGAGAAATTGGCCTTTGACTAGAGGAAGAAAGTGCTTATTGTATGTATCAGCTGTTGTAAAATACACTAAGAAGATGACAAGGATGCTCTCCCAGTCTTTTTGTAGGAGGCACAGGGACTCCACTCCCAGCTTGGTGGCAGAGCTGTGCAGTTCAGAGCAGAGCAGAAATGTAGAATAAATTACAGATGCAAAACCTTCTTCATAGGAAATAAAACTTTTTTAGAGGAAAAATTCTCTGTTTCTATACAGGCTTTGTAACTCTCATCTTGTCGATTTGCTTAATTTCATTAGCAGTAAATACAAAGATAATAATAACATCTCTATAATTATTTTCTACTATCAGTAGGCATTTGTGACTCATTTCTGTAATCCTTTATTTCACAAACTAGCAACTTCTATGATTCAGTGACCTAGAAGAAGTATGGGGAAATTAGGTACTTGACAGTGACTTAAAGTTGTTTCTGGAACAACATTTCCCATTCAGAACGTGACACACTACACAAAAAAAAAAAAAAAAAGAAGAAAAAGGTTTACTGTTAGTTTCAAGTGGAATTATATCCTGTGCCCCTCACCAGCACTTCAATTAAGTGTGCACAGTAGCTCGTGCCCATTTCCGGTAAGTTTGCATTTCTTTGGTTTGCTGGGCTGAAATATGAGGGAGTTAAATGATTTGGTCAAGGAGCACAGTGAGCTGGAAGCAAAGTGAAATATAGATCTCACCTCAGCTCCTTGCTCCTGGGGAGCACTAGGGGAGGTGCTTAAGAGAAATGACATACTGCTTTATCTGTATAATTCCTCTTATCCTGTGAGAAACTCTTATCCCCTCTGTCCAGTGGCTTTCCAGGTTTTATCCTGGGAATATCACTGTTAGTACCCTCCAAACAGCACCAGATGAGACTGACCAGCACTCAGGCACCAGAACTGTGAGATCCATGTGTGCTGAACAGAAAGCCCTGCTCTTTCCCAGGTTTTCTGTAAATGATGACTAAAAATACTTTTCCAAAGCCGTTTCTGTAAAAGCACAGCACTGTTAGTAAATTGTCCATGTTCTGCACAGCAGCAGATTTTGCAGCAGGCTTTGGCCTGGGTGTCAGTGGTGTTGGCAAACTTCCCATTTTGATGTGGAGAGCGCCCTGTGCACCATCCAACCTGTGCAGATGACACGGATCTGTCACAGATGAGGTCCTGAGAGGGCCAGTGCCCTGTGTCACACCGCAGCATCCTGGAGATCAAACAGGAAATATCTTTCATTCACCACTCAGGCCAATGGTTTATGATGATTGTTCTTGAATGACACAGACCTTGATATTTATTTACAGCAGTTGTTGACCATCAGAAGCCATTCAATAAATGCCTCTTATAAACCACACACAAGTAAATACAAAGCTGGCTCAAGCTGCTGTATATTGTTGCTATTTTTAAAAGCTGGATGCTGGCAGAAGGCAGTGGTAAGAGTGTTTAAACAAGGATACAGGTATGGATGGTTCGATTATTCATTTCAAGCCAGGGGTTCAACTGAAGTAACCTTTCTACCTGCAGGCCTGAAAAACATAAAATATATCCTCTAGCAATTAACAAGACAGGTTGCAGATGTTTGAAAATCAGCATAAAACTGATTTCCATGGTCTGACTTCTGGTCCTACCAGGGTCTCTGGGGACTTCGCTGCTGTTGTGTCAGCTCCCCAAACCCTTCAGCTGTTTCCCTTCCTGCTCTGAAAGTTTACACCCCGACTCACTTCTGCAGGGAACAGAAGTTTCCCCTCTGTTGGAAACTCAAGTACCAGGTTTTTAGTCCTTCAGAGCTGCCCCTTCAGGCTGCCCCAGTGTCACAAGCTGAACTGAAACACGTTTAAATCTAGAGATTAAAAAACTTGTGGGGAAAGAAAGGAAAAAGAAGGCACCATACACAGAGCTATTCTACATCCCAAAGGACAGGGAGCAAATGCTGGAAATAGCTGCTTTGTGGAGCCTGCAAAGGTTCCACTGCCTGCACCCAGATCTCCCCTTTTTTCCAATTAACACCAGCCACTTCACAGCCACTTCAGCACTGCTCTTTTATTCCGCACTCCAAACAACCGCTTCCCTTTGATTCCTCCCAGTCGGGGCCAGCAGTTACAGCCCAGCCCGCATTTGTGGGGTCTGGATTCCCTGCTTTTCCCCGGAGAAGCCGGGCTGGCTCCTGTCCGGGATGCGGGGCAGCCGGGGCTCGCAGCGCTGCTCCCGGCGGGGCTGCAGGGAGCGGATCCCGCAGGGACACCGGGGCAGGGATGCTGCAGGGCAGGCAGCCACTGGAAACCCGACAGGCTCCCAGCTCGGGGGGTACAAGGCGTCCTGCGGGCTGGCTGCCAGCTACAAACCAGCTTCAGGGAACGGCAGGGGAGGGAGACGCTTTTGGCATGTAAACTTTGCAGCCGGGGATTTGGGGACTTGCTCCTTTCCCCTGGTGTGTGGATGGTGCCTGTCACAACCAGCGTTTTCTTTGGAGGAAACAGGGAAAAGGAATTAAGTATAGGAGCAGAAATAAACTCTGGTTTTGGTGCAGATTTTTGCTGATTTATCACTTGCACATTTCAACAACTGCTTGGTAAGTGGTTCACAAACTGTAATAGTTTCTGGGAGTTTAATGATCAGTATCTATAATACTGAGAAATGACAGTAAAATAAAGCATGTCCTCAAATTGTATTGCTATAGGCACACAAAATGGAGTCTTACAAGATATAGATTAGTAAAAATGCTATAACTGCTTTCCTTTTCCCCTTTTGCTTCATCCATGACTATAAAAGCATCTTAACTTCTGTTCTGAAAAGAACTGTACCCCACAGTGTCCCTTTAATTAGATGTTCTCTACAGAATAAAGATCCTAATTGTTTTCAATATAGAAATATAAAAAAGCCAATTAAAAGCAGACAAACAAGAAAGGAATTTATACTGGACTGAACACCAAAAGATTTTCATAAGAGTGATGACCTAACACGTGTTTTGAAGCTGCCAGGGTCACAGTCCCCCATGTGTCACCTCAGCCGGATGTACAGCATTCAGAGACACCAAGTGCACAGCCCGAGCATGTGGAATTATTACATGTAATCACAAAATGCTAATTGGTTACTAAGGCAAGCTGTATCAGATGAAATGGAAAACAAACCAGAAGCTGTTTCTCCAAGGCTTTTAAAGATAAAAGCATGGCTAAGCTTGGGTAGTTAGAACCAATAACACTCAGATATTCTCTTTGATCCCATATTCCTGCGTGTCCATTATGAAAGCATCAATACCGTGTGAAGGTTGGAGGGAAGGTGCAGGCTCTCTGAGGACTGGTCAAATGCTACCTTTGCATCTCTCTCAGCTCCTCTTTTCAATATTTATCTTCTTCTGTGATTCTGATAGCACAAACAGGGGCAGCTCACAACAAACTCAAGGCAGGGAGGGGAAAAGAAATGAGAGATGTTTGGTAGGGAAGGCTCTGCCACGGGTCTAGGCCAGACTTCCCAGCCAGGGGTTTCCTGGAACACTGCACCTCTAAGTACTATATTTGCCTCAGGCAATTTCCCTCCACATAATGGTAAAGAGAAACACTAAATCAACAGATACACACATTGACTGAGAACTCAGTGAATGCAAAAGTCATTCCATCTCTGGACCTTAAACTGTATCAAGCTATTAGGAGGACAAAGAAGTCTCCCACCACCTGTCCTTGGCCCCCTGGAATAGGTGGGAATTTCTTCGTTTTTCTGGGGAAGTATTGTACACGTGTGTAGATTGTTCCCTTAGCTATCTATCTGTTTCAAAAGTTTAAGAAAATATCAGGAATGCCTTGCAAATGCTTCACATGAAAAGGTTGTCACAAGATTATCTGCCAGGGTAGGGGGATGGAGGAGGCAACAGCCCACAGGAGAGGTGCAATTAGCGCATAATTAAAAGTTTCAAACACAGCAAAAAATTTGAAAATTTGTTGGAAACGTGAGACTGTGGACAAATGTCTATGGAAGGAGCTCAGAATTCTTTTCACCAGATCCTAAAATTGATGAGCTGAGGCAATAGGCTGTCAGAGGTGCATCTAATTTACAAGATGTCATTGAGTCCTTCTGCCTCTCTGAAAACAGTAGAGTTTGTGCCATGGCAGGGCTGCAGCATCTCTCAGCTTCCATGGTGCCAACACTGCCTTTTTAGGACAAGGAAACTCCTATCTGAAGACAATGATGTGTAGAAGAAAGTGGCACAGATAGTCACAGTCCCATAAACAGACTCACAGCTCACAGTGGCCTTTCCTTACTCCCACAGCAAGCCTGGCCTCAGCAATGAGATGCCAAAACTCATGTTCCTCATACAGCTGGCAGCAGGTACTGGCTGTTTTGGGGTCCCACGGACTCTGAGGGGACTCTGCTCCCAGGCAGGTCTGAGCTGTCAGAGCCACTGAAGGCCTGATCCCCCAAGGGGCAGCCCCTTCCAGGTACAAACAGCTCTGGAGCTGCGGAGGAGCAGAGCCGAGTGTGCTGTTGCCATAGCAGGGGAAGGGGATCTATGGAAACCCCTGAAAGGGCATCACTCCAGGCAGTCTCCAAACAGCAGGACCACAGACAGTACCAGGGCACTTACAAGGCACGCTGTGAAGCCAGGATAATTTCAATCCATTTAGCAAAGTGCTTCCAGTCCCCGTTTCAGAGCAGGTTAAAGGAAAATAGAGTAAGTATTGAACAAACAAAGTTAATCTGTACCTACAGCACTTTACTCAAGAAAAAGCTAAAACTGTCTGACTGTTGCCTGCTCTTGGTTTGTTATTTTCCTCTCAGGCAAAATGCCTTTTTCTTTCTTTCTTTTTTTGAATTCTTGTTTGTTTGTTTGTTTGTTTGTTTGAAAGACTGCTGCTGTGTGCTGGTGAGCTGCTCTTACTCAGACTCACTAACCCAAAAGGCTCAGGTGAGAATCATGGGGTAGTCAATACCTTATGGCAATGGCAGACACTTTGGTAACATGATATATATCTGTGAGTAATCACACCCTTTTCTCCTCACTTAGGGGGGGAAAAGTGCCCTTGAAAATTGCTTACTCTCCCACTAAAACATACAGGATTTGTACTCTAAGGGACAACACAGAAGTCCAATGAATCACTGAAATCAGGAAAAAAACCAAGTAAGGTTCTTTGAATTCGTCCTTTCATGAACAGAGATTGAAGACTGAGTTCTTAAATTTTTTCTTGGTGTTGCATTATGCTGTGTCCTTGGAAATATCAACAAGTCTGGCTAAATTTGTTCTTGAGATTTGCAAAGAGGCATGAATTTTACTTCTGAGCCTAATACATTTATCAATCTGTTTTTGTCTTCAGCCACTTACATTATCATAGTAGCCAAAAGCATTATAACACGTCTGACCAGAAATGTTCTGCTGAATGCATCATGAAGGGACCCCACTTGCTTGCAAAGATGGCAAATCCTTTGTTTTCTCAAGAAAGTGCTCATTGCTCATTTTCCAGGCATTTTGGGACAAGATCATCTTTCATATTCTCTTTCCTGGGGAAATCCTTACTGGATATAAATAGCTCAAAACCACTCAAATGATTTCCAGTAGTCTTAGTGAAGGTTCTGTTCTGGTGTAGAAACCTAACTGGTTATGCAAGTTCTGTTGGGATAATTTGAAGCTCCCTGCTAGAGGCACTTCTCATCCACTGCCACCTCCAAGGATGTTTGAGATTGTGGAAGAATTCTGGTGTTTCAAGGTCAAGAGGGGTCATTTTGATCACTGATTTTAGATTCTTACGTTTTAATCTTCTTAAACCCAGGGTTCAGGTAGTCCAAACTGTTGAGAGCAGGACACTGTGGTTGAGAGTGTGTGGACAAACATTTGCCTGGCATCAGGTGACCTCAGCTTGGTCAGCTCAGAGTCTCCAGTACATTTGCAGAGCAAGTCTTGAACTTCTTGATCAAGAGGGAAGGTGCTTTAAAAGTGTCCTGTCCTCGTGTTTGTCCCAGTGTATAACACAGCTCTGTGCAGTTCACAGCCTTTTGTTTTTTGGGTGGCTGCTTTTGCTTTGTCCCAGAAACAAATACAAGTAGGGGCAGCAGAAGACCTGTCTTGGTCCACAGTGAAGGTGCAAGGGCTGAAATCTCCTCCTGAGGAAACCCAGAGTAATTCAGGTAGGATTGCAGAAGGGTGACTGGGTGTTAGGTGAGCATTAGGTGAACCTTGTAGAGACCTAATAGGGTGAGCAAGCTCAGAGCAAAAGGTCTGAAAATGAAGGATGCTTTTGCTTCAATTCAGGCTGGGGTAAAGATTAAATCCTCTGGGAGCTGCAGACCAGGTTGGACAGAGGCTTTGTTCTCTAAACTGTGTTCTCAAAATTCTGATGAATAATTGCCTGCCCTAGAAGCTGGAGGAAGGAAAGAGCCCAGACCTCATTCAATGGAACCTTGGCTCTCAGGTCACCTGCAGGTGAGATGGTCACTGGTGGAAGTTTGTACAATCCCATGCAGGTGTCAGTAACACTTATTCTGGACAATCAGTGTCTCCAGGCAAACTTTAATGGAAGATAACTTAACAATTATCAGAAAATAGAATGCAAATTGCAGTAAGGCCAGCTATACAGAGTTTCTTTTTCTATCAACTTGAATATTCTGCAGCTATTTAGATCAATAAAGAGAAAATGTAAAACACATGCTTTTTGCAAATGTTGCTGAAAAAAAAAAAGCCTTCTACATCTATTTCAGGCTTGTGTGTGAAACACATTAGAAGACATCAGACACAATCTCCACATTTTGTGAATGTTATTCAGTATTTCAAGTGATCTACAGGGACCCCAAGGGCAGCTTTCAAGAACATCCAGGCCCTTGAGTAGCATCGAGCTAAGAAATGATCTTTCATTTTTTTTGTAGGGATGAATTTCTCAAGCTGGCCAAAAATGAAGATGCAATCCCAGATTGGAGGGAAAGCTCTCTCTCCCTTCCCTCCCCATTTCTCCAGAGCAAAGATTTGAAAATTGCACTTGGAAGGCATTCAATCAAGCAGATGGTCAGCTGTGCTCACATACATTTGGATCAGGTTTTTAGAGCCATGCCAGAACGTACCTTATGCAAAATTAGTAAAAACAATAACACCAGAGCAGAGGAATAACACAGCAAACCATACAGACACGTCAGGCACAACCAGCCGTTAGGTGAAAGGCCAACATCATTTAGCAACTCACAAGTTCATAAATGGTAGATTTACAGAAATTTAATCCCCTTCTACTCATCAGGGGATTTCACTGGAGACCAAAAATAGCTAATTGGGAATAGGAGCAATGTATTTAAAAACAATGAAACACACTTCAGAAAATGCCTTTGAATCCTTCAGAAAGTAAAAGCACTAATTAAAAAAAGATGTTTTTCTAAGAAGCAGCCACAGGTTTACAGGGTGGGAATTGGCCAACTTCTGAGAGTCTGTGCTGTGTGTCTGGCCACTGGTTGGCAAATGCAGACCTTTACACTACAGAAACTGTTTCAGTAACACTTTGAAATACTTGCCCAATCATGTTGAGTACACTTGGGATTCATTATAATATCATTAGATGGGATTATATCATTTGGTTTAATGTCAATTGCATTTCCATATTGTGTCCAGTGGTTTTATGATGTGGACAAATATTCCACCAAGGACTAGGTTGAGGCCATCACATTTAAATTCTTTTCCTGAGTCACAGTTGGCAGAAATCCTCATCTCAAGACATCCAGGCTGCAAAACCCTCCTTGGAAGCAAAGGGGAGATCAAACACAGTTTTTATGCTGTTCCGACAGCTGCTCCAGTGGTGCTTTTGTTTTAGAATTTGCTGAACCCACTGAAGTCAAATACAAAATGCATTGCCTGTGTGTCCTTTCATCCTGACTGGAAAGACCACAATGAACTGTGGATTTGAGATTTTTCTGATTGACAGTGGCCAGTCCGAGCAGGAGCAGGAGCTCAGGCACCTCAGCCTGACCACACAACACTGACAGACACCTGAACTGCCTGGAAAGCTGGAAATGAGCTGAACCCTCAGACCCAAATGCCTGATCACATCTGCTTTCACATCCAAAACCTCCAATGCTGCAACAGTAATAAAGCTCTAGAGAAATGAAATCTTCCTAAGTAGCAACAAGAAGGGTGTCAGACTTGCTGTAGCACAAGGTTGAATTCCTTTTCCACTATGGCCCTCATCACTGTTTTGGGACAATGGGTAAATAACTCCTATTCTTGTACAGGGAACAAGCAAAACTCAGATCTTTTGCATTGCATAATACATTTTCAACAGGAATTTTGTTGCTGTCACCTCTAACAGAAATTAAATCGATGTGCTAATGACCTAGGTAACAGGAATTCAGGTTTCTCTGTTGAGAAAAAGGGTTTGCTTTCTGACAGACTTAGAGTCCTGCTGGAGGAGGTGGATTCTGTTATCTAAAGCTGTCTGGAATTATTTTGAAGAAAGCACATAGCAAAGCACAGAAAACATCTAAGGAAATAAAAAAACAGGCACATGATAGAAGTACCAAAGTTTCATGTTAACAATGATAACCATAATAATAGAAATAATGTGTAATGGTACTTTACAGACAAAGAATAAACTCAAAAATACATGTGGTGAAAAATCTGTTTTGCTTGTCCTTTGACAGAGTGCATATTGATGAAGCATTTGTTCCTGATTATAAAATAATGTACATCATCAGAAAATCAGGTGTCAAAAAAACCCCTAGATCTTCCCAGAGTTGGTTTGCTTGTAAAAAATGGCCAAGATCCTCTGATTTCAATGCACGTGCCTGAGTGCCTGTTGGGAACTCTCTGCTCCTTATATCTCACAGCCCTCACCTGGGCTCAGCTTGAGCAGGGAGCAGGAGGTCCCTGATTCCTCCCACCCTGGAGGGAGAGAGGAAGGAAGAAATTCAGAATCACAGAACCACAGAATCACCAAGTTGGAAGAGACCTTAAGGATCATCGAGTCCAACCCATGCCCCAGCACCTCAGCCAAGCCATGGCACCGAGTTTCCCCACAATGGAAACTTTCCCCTGTGCCAAAGAAGGATGGAGCAAGAGTGTGGTGGCAAATCTTGGAGAAATGTGATGTTTTCAGGGCCTCTTCCTGCCTATCAAATTTGACTGGCTTAAATGCAGAGAGAATAAAGTGAAATTTTTGATGACAAGCACTCCATCTTTTGTAATATCCATGGAAGGCTTGTTTCCAGAATCACAGAATCGTGTTTTTCATGAGGCACAGACCAGAATGGAGGAAGCTGTTCAGAACAGTTATAGCTCTGTTGGATGTGCAATAGGCTTTACAGAGAGTACTTTGCCCATGTTGTATACAGCCCAAGGAAGCTGTGGAGAGGTTTTCCTCAGCAGGAACCTGGCCTATGATGCTGTTTCTAGTGGAGAGTCTCAGTGAGTCTGTAGGGAGGCTTAAGCCTCTTTCTAGGCATCAACCAACATTTGGCCTGGGGAGAGCAAATGAGTCACATCTGCACAGCTCCTTGGCAAACAAAAGCCCTATAAAATTCTGCTTTCTTGTACTCAGGAGTTTCTGAGGAAGATATATTTTCATGGGAATTTACAATTTTTGCCCTCAAGAGAAACTTCACTGTTTCCCTTAATCAAAAGTGGTGTCATTTTTACCACCAAACATCTCATGTCTTCCCATCTGTCCAAAACCGCTCCAGTGAGACTTGGGCTTGGAAGAACTTGCAAGCCTTGGAGGGCCAGATCCAGAGCACTGACTCAGTTCCTTTTATGGCTCTAGGCAGTGGGCTTACCTATAAATACACATCCCTGTGTGGATGTAACCCCAGCACGTTCAGTTCCTGGCAGATGCGGAGCAGAAGCCAAGAGGCAGAGCAGATTCAAACCACACTCTCTCCTGGAATAGTTAAACAGGGCTGAAGCACAGTCTGCAGAGGTGCCTGAGCAGCAGTGAGGACAGGTCTGGTTTTGGCAGGCACAGAGCCATGGGCTGTCCTGAGACCCAGCTACTGGAAGTGATGGATTTTCTGGGGAAAGGCCTCAGCTGACCGCGTGGGCAGCGTGGAGGAGCCTCCCGTGCAGGTTTCCCAGCACTGCTGGGCTCCGTGCACCAGGTTAGCATTGCATGGACTTGGTCTGTTCTATTTTGCACTCTGGCCCACCCAAAGTCAAATTTCCAAATCTCCAGCACTCATGCCCATGTAACCTTGTATAACCTCATGGATAACCACACGGGGAAGCAGCTCTTGGGTCTATTTAAGATGTGTTTTGCCTTTAGGTCTGGTGATCATGGGAAGCTACAAATTGCTCTGAAGAAGAGCTAGTTGACATTTACCATTAGGTATATTTTTGTATCATTAAAATGGAAGGAAACCTCAAGGAAAAATGTCAGGTTTTTAATTACCTCCAAAGAAATAAACCCCTGGTAATTGAAAATGTTCAGTTTGCAGTAGCCAACAAGGGAAACATTTCTCAAACAAGCAAAAAGTGGAAGTCTCCAGTCTGTCTTGCAGATATTTCCTGCAAGGTTTAGTTAGATATCTTCTTTGGTAGCTAAAAACTGGGGGGAAAAAATCAATGGATTTTTCTTCTTGCAATAAAAATATTTTTAGTCTGTGCACACTCAACAGTTTTGCAGTGGGGGAATAGTTTCCTGTCCCCTTCTGTATCCATCACTACAGCAGTAAAATACAGACTTTTGTTTTCCTTCTGCAGTGTTTTGGTTATGGCCTTGTCCCTTCCCATTAGGACTTCTGTTGGAATTTCTAATTCTGAACTCACACAGAATGGATCTGGGGATTGGGGAGACCTTTTATTCCAAAGTAGGCTATGAGCAAGCTTGCCAACGAGAGGGTTATCAGTGGAACTGAGTCTTGCAGAGCCATAAATTCCAGCAGGTTGTGAGAGAGGTGTGTCATCTTTTTTTGTTTGTTTATTTGTTTATATGTTTTTTCCCCCTGAGGACAAAACCCAGTAATAATTAATGCTGTTGTTTAACAAGTTCCTTCTGAAGAACAAATCTTCTTCCACTGCCTTCCCTTTCTCGTGTTGTTTCTGAGAAGTGCTGGATGAAAACAAAGCTGCATTTTCCAAAACCACATTCGGTGTGGCCGTGCACGTTTGTGCTTGGTTTAAAAATATCTCTACACTTCTAGACACGCTCAGCTCCTGCCTTTTTCAGAAAAGATCTCCAGTTGAGTGCTGACCCATATAAAGGTGATCTGGAAGTCAGTGAATGCTGGTGGACATGGGAAAGAGCTGAGCTGAAAAGGAAGAGGGGGATATGTTCTCATGGACACAGAGATACCTGAATGCTGGTGCTGCCAGGTTGGATTTAAAAGCAGAGGAATGGGAGAGCACAGAGGAGTTGGCATATTTAATGTAGGGATGATGTGTTTTAGTTTCTCTTTCAACAGTTTCTCCAGAAGACAGAACTTCCACAACACGGAGCTAAGGGCCAAGAAATGTCAGTTTAATTTGGTCTCTGATACTCAATCAGTGCATGGCCTCAGGCAAGTGACTTATCTTTCCTCTATCTAAACGTCTGCATCGGTGGAACAGAGGCGAAAGTGCTTTCCACAGGAGTGTCAGTGAGTTTAGCATAACTCATTAGTGTCTGCTTGGAGCTTTTAAATCCTGCAGCAAAAATCCTCTGCAGACACCAGAGGTTAATGCACTGTCAGGGTGGTGGACAGGGGGAACCCGAGCCTGGCACCCCCACTTTGTGCTCAGTGACAGAGCTGGTGACGTGGGCACAGGCGGAGGTGGGCAGGTCCCTGTCACGGTGATCAGAGGATGCTCCCACTGAATGAGGCTGAAGGAATGCCAGCAGTGCCTCACTGAGAAACAAACAACCAATGTATCAGCCCTGATCACTGCATTCAGCTAATGAAAATGTATGTAATTGATATTTTATAACTATATGGAGAGCGGATTTTTTTTAGGGCTTTAATGGTATCGATTGACGGAAGAAAGCCAGATAGATGTCTCTAAGCTGCAGGCTATAGGGCTAAAGTGCCTTTGAGTCAGGAAATGTATACTTGTTTAGAATTCACTTCAAATTTTCACATCATTTGCAGCTTTTAATGGCATTTTTGCACCCTGGCAATTAATCACGCAGCCATTTGAGTCAACTGATTGTCTCATTTCTGATCAATTATTGTTGTCAACCCCTATATTCTGTGTACCGACTTGTACCAGGGTCTGAAAGAGAGAGATATCCTTTGGGATATGCTTTGGGGTGCTCTCCTTTCATGTGGTCTCTGACAGAACTTCATTCCCTGTTCTTTTTTGAGGGTTACCACTGTTCATTTCACATGGAGCTGCTTGGAGTGGCCCAGTGGAGACAATCCTTCTGCTCTAAAACCTATGCAGGGACAGTTGCTCCCTATTTCCCTGAGACTGCCCTTTCCTTTGTGCTGGTACAGCCCCTGAAAAGAGAGTCAAGGGGCTCGGTCATTCGTTGGACTCCTCATCATGCCACAATTCACTGTTATTTAGCCTTTCTCACATCCAGCTGTGATTACATGGGCAGCCTTTTTGGCCAGTTCATCACACTGGACAAAGCAACATGTACAAATAACAGTTGTTTTCTTCTCTATAAAACAGGAAGATTAAAGAGCAGAGGATCTACAACAGCTGGCTCCTACTGCAGAGAAAAAAGGAGAACCTGGGTTCCCCGTGCAGGCAGCTGTAACATGCAACCCAAATCTACATGAGACTGGGTGAAAAGGGAATGAGTACAATAAGCCTGTTGCAGCAAAGGCACAGGCTGGAAAAGCTGGTGAGGTTATTTTAGATAAAGCCCAACAGTGCTGGCTTAGCTTTAAAGCCCGACTTTGCTGTGATCATCTGTCGTGAGTTGGAAAAGTGGATCCGGTAGTAGACACTGCAGGTCCAGCCTAAGCAGTGCATGAGGCTCTGAGAAGGTTTATATTATCTTATTTTCCCTTTCTTTTTCTTCCTTTTTTTTTTGTTGTTGGTTGGAGGTTTTTTGTTTGTTTTCTTCTTGAGGATTTTATCTGTTGCTCATCTTGAGATATTTCAAAAGTGAAGTTGATGTCCTTCCCTTTTTCTCTTTCTCACTCTCACTCATTGGAGCAAAACACGAAAGATTCACATGCAAAGCATTAAACCAGAAGAAAATAAAACCATTAAAAGACAACAAGTTAAAGGAAGAGAAGTTGACATTTCCTGATCTTCCTTTCCATGCTCCCACTCACAGAAAATTATTTGGCACATACACATGAAAAGCACGCAATATGAAAGCAAAGTGATATTTCATTTTCAACTCTTACAAAACGAAATGGTTACATTGAGAGAGAAAAGGAATGGGCTGGACATGAGAGGAAAGTGCAGAGTCATTCTTTCTCTTCTTGTGGTCAGTGTGTCATACCTTGGTTGTGGTCATGCTTGGGACACTTTGCTGGGGAAAGAAAATTAAGAAAATATTATTTATTTGAGTGGTATTGGTAAAACTCTACTGTAACTTCATGCAAGACTGTCGTGTCAATACCAGGTCTTAGAAAGTTGGCCCTAAACTATAACTGTTAAAGGGTTATTGTCAAAGTGTTACTCTTCCAAAATTTCAGTTTCCAGTTTCTCTAATTTTAATTCTACTTCATTAATTTGTAGAATTGGCTTAGACAATTCAACATTACACAACAACATTTGTGGAGAATGAAAGTTGTGGTAATTTCTTTGGGTGAAATTCTAGCCCAACGAAGTCAGTAGCAAAACTCCTGCAGCTTCAAGGTTTGAGCTCATGGCATCTTAGTGCCATGAATTATTTGCACTCTGGATGTCCTTTGAAGCTTTGAGTACATTAAGAAAAAAAATATTGGGTTTGACTGTTTGGTCATTAAGAAGGAATAAACAATGGCTGCAAGTTTTATAAGTTATACAGAGAATTACAGGGTTTGGTATTTCTGCTGTCCCTGCAGATCTCAATCCCTAATCAGTTCTTAAAAGTTTTTGGGACTACCCTGCAAACATGGGAGGATTTAGAAATGGAGCCATGCTCTTTCTGAGCACAATTTAGCTCATGAGTGTGCTGGAGACACAAAGCAGAGCTCTCCTGAGTTTCACTGATTTTGCAGGATTAGCCATAAAATAGCCCTCCCATATTTATGGAGTCTTAGCTGAAGCTCACAGAAATCAGTAGAAAGCTTCCCTCTTGATATCAATGAGTTTTTGACCCACAAAAATCTGATTGTCTTATTTGAACTGATACGATTCCACTACGTGAAAATTATTTATAACACTAGATCAGAATGCACCATAGATAAATTTCAAACATGTTTATTTAATCCATAGCATAGACAAGGATTAATCCATTTTCCCCCCAAATAATTTATTCAAGCAAAGCCCTCAGGGCCTGCACTTACTGTGGTTCTTAGAGCAATCCCTTTCTGGCCTTAGCAATACAACTTCAAATATTATTTATACACACCTAATGTCCCCACCCCTCCAATGCATTCTTCTTGAGTTTGTTGCACTACGAGATAAAGAGAGAAAGTGAATAATCTTTGGGAAATTGCAGAAGTCTTATTCAGGCCCTGAAAATTCTTGGTCATTCTGTTTAGCAGCAGCAGCAACTTTCTCAGTGATCAGGTTGTGGTTTTTTTTCCATAAATAGTCAAGATGGGACCATAGCTGATGATAATACTGACAATAGACAAGCAGCAACTGTGTGATTTGCCCATGTCACACAACTCAAAGGCAAGAGTCATGAAAACATCTAGTAATGGATATTTTTTCCCTCTTTTCTCAGAAAATAACTTTTTTTTCTAATGAGAAATTTTCCTTCTCATACCAGTGGCAAATCTGATTTTCCAGAGTTCAGAGGGAAACTCCAGCTTGACTTTGGGCATGAAGTAAATCATCCAGTATCACTCTTAAGAACTCATCACCTGTGAGGGGCCACGATCTCATCACTGGCTTGGAGAAAGGAGCAGTTGATATGAGGCAAAAGCACTCCTTGGATATGTTGTATAACTTTTGTGTTCATTAAGATGTTTCAGATACAGATCAACCCTCTCTGGTCAATATTTATCTTTTCATCTGTCCTGACCTGGGAACTGGGAGCACTTTAAGAAGTTAATTGAAAGCTTGCTTTGTTTCATTTTAGCTCTCAGGTCTAAAACTTCACTTTCAGTAATGGCACAGAGAACACTTTTGTCCTGTCTGCAATAGCTCAGAAACCTTTTCCAGCAACAACTGGGAATTTGTTATTGATCACCATTGTCTAATGCCAGGAATTCTCCACTGAGGTGATTTTTATTATTGAATGGCAGCAGGAACTCCCAACCCAGGAAAACAATTATTTCTCTCATGTTTCTACTGCCAGGATCTGCTCAATCCTCACACCCTCTACATGTGATTCTCATATTGTCAGTCTGAGATCAGATGGATTTTTTTGGATTTTATTCCATCCTTCCTCATCCAGGTGTGGTACCAAGAGGGCCTGAGGTCTGAGCAAGGATTTCAGAGATCTGCACTCAGACTCTGAGCTGTGTGAGTTTTTTTTGCAGCTTTTGGGAAATATTTCTGCTTAAGCTGACATCTCTGAAAATAGGCAATGATATTGATGTTCTTTTGTTATCAATATGGCTCATAGAATTATTTTTTTGGAGCAGGAACTGTTTCCTATAAGGTTTGTATGTAGCATTTTGTACAGCAGTGTCCATGTCTGAAGGCAGAATAAAAGATTTAACAAAGATTTATTAATTAAAAAAATTAAATTTCAAATTGACATTGGTATTTTGACTGAAGCTTTAAAACCATAGAGTGAGTAACATGGAGGGATTTGACATGAAGAAAATGATAGAATATATGCAGAGAGGCATAATTAAATGTCTATTTTAGATCATTTGTAGAGGTGGGGATTCATGAAGGAGCAGGTAAATACTGGTTTCTCAGTAGTTCCATGTTAATGTTTCTTCAGAATACAATGTACTTACAGAGCTCCATTCTATCCCTTATTAGCACAGACTTTACAACAACTGATCCCATAAGAGTTTTGTTTCAAAAGACAGAATAGGAAAACAACAAAACATTCAGGAACTGACACAAGAACCTATCTCCCAAAGCAAGGAAGAGAAAACTCAGCCAAGCATGAAGCCTAGATAAAAACAGTTTCCAAAGAAGGGATGAATCCCCATATTTTGCATGGAGTGAAAGCTGTTGCAGTGGTTATTTTAGACTAACCTTGGTGATAATGGTGATATTAATAAAGTTATTTATAAATGTTTACTGATGTGTGCACCACCAGTTCTGATATCATAAACTCAAAATTCAGGGGTTAAATTGCCCCTGAAATCGGGACACATTCTACAAGTTCAGAAAGAAACAAAAATAAACACATAAAAATGAGGAAACACAAAAGTTTTGGTGCTGTGCTTCTTACTTGATTTAGAGATTTTGATCCTTTCCTGTTACATTCTTGAATTCTTCTGTACAAGCCCAAGGACTCCACACTCAGGTTTTTTGTGGGGTGTTTCTGGGGTCCCAGCAGTGGAGCCCTGAGAAATGTGCTGCTCATGGCACAACCTGGCAACACCTTTGATTCATTCTCCACAGCAACATTGGGAGCTTCAAAGAGTCCTCACCCCTGGTGCTCTGTCTTTTTACTTGTCTAAGGATTTGAAACTAAAATATTCAATGGAAACGTTTTATTCATTTCAGTCCAGCAAATGTTGAGATTTATTTTTTTTTATCCTTAATTAATCTAAATCTTTACATGTCTTAATATAATGAAAACTAAAAATAACAACCTAAACACCCTCACTCTGCTGCAGGCACTTTTTTTAAAAATCTTTTTTTTTTTTTTTAAGGGGGTTAATTTTAGACTTGGCATCTTTGCCCCATGAACTTCCCACATGTGGTTAAAGCTACAAGCCAGGTCCTGCCACCAGCCATATTTACCAGAAACAGCAGCAGAAATTTCCAGCAGAACAGTAAAGGGGCTGCAGTTCCTGTTGTTCTGCCAGTATATTTAATCTAAAAATATTATTCATCTTGCCAACCACTTTAATGCAATTGGGGAATGGCAGAGCTGGGAAGAAAAGCTCTTTGTTAAAAAATTTCAGCTCAGAAGTCACTCTGTTTTCTCCTAAATTGTCTGTTGCTCTTTTTTCCCCCTTTCTTTCTGCATGGCCTCCTTTGCTGTTTACCAGATCTGCTTGTCAGGCTTCTCCCAGTTGTATTAATTATCATTCAATAAAACACCAATCATTTAAGATGACTGTGCTTTACTTTTAAACACAACTTTTTAAAACTCAGCACAAGGAGAGACGTAAAAAGTTATCCAGAGGAAGAGACAAAATCCTTCCTTGTTTAACTACCTGGATTTACATCATGGGAGTAACCTGGAAACAGTTACAGGGATCATGGCACAAAGGCTGGGCTTTGCTGAGCCAACCACAGCCCTAATCTTTGGCTTTTCCTTGTTTTGTTGACTCTGCCATTTCTTTTCTTTGTAGTTTTCTGTTGCTGAAGCAGAAGCTGGAAGATGATCAGAGAGGAAAGTGGAGACACTGAGGTCAAGTGTCCTTGAAGCATGTTTGTGACTAATGCACTAATGAGCTTATTTGGGGAAAATCCAAACCCAACTGGTTCTGCACCTGAGCATGGAGGGCACCTGCCCAGGGAAGGGAATGAGTCTGGTGAAGGGTCTGGAGAGCAAAACTGATGAGAGGAGGCTGAGGGAGCTGGGGGAGCTCAGCTGGAGGAAAGGAGGCTGAGGGAGAGCCTCATTGCTCTCTAAACTCACCTGAAAGGAGCAGTACCCAGCTGGAGTCAGCTGCTTCTCCCAAGAATCAAGTGAGAGAACAAGAGGAAACAGCCTCAAGTTGCACCAGGGAAGGTTTAGGTTTGATATCAGGAAAAAATTTCTTCACTGAAAAGGGTTGTCCAGCCTTGGCACAGCTGCCCAGGACAGTGGTGGAGTCACAGTTCCTGGAGGGATTTAACGATGAATGGATGTGGCACTTGGGGACATGGGTAGCGGTGGCTTTGGCAGTGCTGGGTTAATGGGGGGACTCCAGGACCTTAGGGGGCTTTTCCAACCAACAGATTTATGACCACAGTAGAGCAGAGGACTGGCAGCATTCAAGCAGAGAACAAATACAACCCCAACACTCAGGGAGACCTTTTAATTAAAAAAAACCAAAAAAAGTTTAACTTCACTTTGATGACCCTGCAGCCTCTTTTATTCTGCAGAAGTCGCCTTCCTGGGAGCTGCTGTGTGCCAGACTGGGTCCAGCCCACGGCATGACTCAGGCACTGTCTCTGCTGTGACCTTGCTGGGAGGGGAGGGTGGCAGTGAGCTGGGATGAGCCCAGGTGCAGGCTCCCAACCTCCCTGCAGCTGACTGCCAGGGGAAGGACACTGGAGGATGGTCATGGGAGGATGGTCCTGGCTTTCAGGTCAGCTCATTGTGCTTGATTCTGAGCCACCTGACCTAATTTCAGCTTTCCTGTGCCTGACAGGAGCCTACGAGAAAGATGGAGAAAAACTTTTTACAAGGACATGTAGTGATAGGACAAGGGGGAATGGCTTTAAACTGAAAGGGAGTAGTTTTAGATAATATATTAAGAAGAGATTATTCTCTTTGAGGGTGATGAGGCCATGGCACAGGTTGCCCAGATGAGCTGTGGCTGCCCCGTCCCTGGAAGTGTTTATGGCCAAGTTGGACAGGCTTGGAGCAACCTGGGATAGTGGAAGGTGTGGAACAAAATAATCTTTAAGATCCCTTCCAACCCAAACCATTCTGTGATTCTCTGATTCATTCCAGGTGAGGGATGAATGCTGAAGCTTTGTGGTATGTCAGCAGGAGAAATAATCCGAACCTGCTACCTTTTAATTGCTCTTTTACATAGATAGATGAGGATATACGGAAATAAAGAAAAACCAGAAGAGACTAGATTATAAACCAAATAGTGTTATAAACCAGACAGAAACAGAGAAAAACTTCTATCAAGTGAGTTTTAACCTTACACACACTTTCATTTATAATTATTATTTATGGTTATTACTGCCATTAATTTCTTTAGTGAGCTGAATGTATGTGTTATTCTGTCATGGGTCAACAAAATAAACAATCTCTTTCCCCTTTAAATCCAATGGCCTAGAAGTGGCAGGATAAGAACTAGATCTAGCACAACCTGATACCATCATTACGTCCTGAACACAGCGTATACAGGGCAGGCTGTCCAGAAGATTTCTGAAGAAAGACACTATAGAATGCTGAGATCTGTTAGTAGGGAAGCTGCTGCAGGTGTATGGGCAGGCAGAGGATGTGCAGCCTGGAATGGGCAGGGGAGACAAGGCTGGGGTGGGCAGGGCTGAGGGCAGGCACTGGGAGGAGAAGGGCTGGGCTCTGCCTCACTCGTGAGTCAGGGCAATGCCTCAGCCTTGTATCCAGTGGAAGAAAAGTATTGGGTCAGATTGTGCATTAGCCACCCATAAACCAAACCAAAACTCCCAAGGACAAAACATCTCTCTGCTGTGCTTTGTCCATCTCCCAGAGCTGGGTGAGCTTGTGAAAACCTGAGCTGTGGTAAGGGAGGTCTTATCTTCAACATATCTTGGACTTTCACTCCTGAAGTTGTGACATCTTACTCCATGGAGTCCATCTCTGAGCCTTTTTGCTCTGCAAGAACAGTGTAAAGCAGGAGAACTGGAGATTGCAGCTATTCATAATTGGGTGTAAAATGTTGAATATGAAGGAAAAAAAAAAGGAAGTGACTATATCAGCATTACAAATGATAAAGTATTCCCTTTCCAGCTTTTGAAAGCATCCATTTGGATTTGGGGAAAAGAGGAGAGGAGTGTGTGAGAGTGTGTGTGTGTGAGATGGTGCTGGGGTCAGGGGAGCACTGGAAAGAGATGAATTCCCTGACCCTCTTCTGTGGAATCTTAATAACGTGTTAAGTTATTGTGCAGCAGAGGAATGCAATTAGCACAGCAGCCAAATCCTCCTCCAGCAGGTCATTACTGCATTAGTAAATGGAGGCTGTTAAGGCACACAGCATCCCTAAACATACCAGAGGGGCTGCTGGCCCAACAGGACCCAGGATTGATGAGAAAACTCCCACTGCTCTCTCCCCTTCTCCATCCACTTTTCATTATTGCTTCTCTGATCAAGCATGAGACCACATCCTTCCCCATCCTCCCCCACACCCTGTTCCTGAGACACATTCCCAGGGGGCCTCTGCGGAAAATCAAATCACAACCCACTGAGAGGTGTCTGTGATATATGCAAAAGCAGCCTCCAGCTGTGAGGAGCTCAGCACTGCCCTTGGAAAACTTCCCCAGCCAAGAGGAGTGGGCAGAGCTGTGTTCCCTGGTGAGGGGCAGGAGCAGAGCAAGGCTGCCCTGTACCAGTGCCAGGCAAGGAGAGAGATGATCCCATCCCATCCCATCCCATCCCATCCCATCCCATCCCATCCCATCCCATCCCATCCCATCCCATCCCATCCCATCCCATCCCATCCCATCCCAGCCTTAGATGCTGATCCATTCCCTGTTTTGTCCTCCTGTGTTAAAGGTAAATCTCTATCACACCTTGAGGTGTGACTCAAGGAAGAGGATTCTCCACTGAAATCTCTAGACATGATTTAACCCTATGGTTTCCTAGGTTTGCACTGCTCCTGCAGTCCCCTGAGTTTGCAGTTCCAGAGAAGCCTGGCGAACCCTGAGGATTATACAACAAATGGCATTTGTTTCCAAATGTTTAAACTAATCCTGAATATTTTGGAATGGTTCTGGTTAAAATAAAGGCAAATTGGCACCTTTTTCCCCTGATAAAATGTAACACCCTGTGGTTAATCACGAGAGTAATGAGGGAACCAGTGCCTTGCTCATGGTCCAGAGCTCCATCCCAGCCAGGTCAGGACATTGCCAACATCCTGGGCCCCTGACACTTTTCACCGAGTGGGCACCACATAAAGTGAATGAATTTTTATTCCCAAATGCTGAAGATTAAAGAAATTCCAGCAAGCTTCAGGATGACATGGCACTGGAGCCAAACATGAGCTCTTCAGGGATGGGGTAGGTGAAGTCACTGCTGCTATTTCTTTATTTCAGTAGAGAAGATGAGGGCTGACTCTGACAAAGATCTGGCTGCTTTGATAAGACAAAACCCTTGCAAGGCAAATTAAAACACAAGGATAGAGTAAATTAACTGGCATTCTTGACCTTTGTCTTCAAACACACACAGGTATCCCCAGTAACCACTGTCCATCTGAGACCATGGCAAAGCAAAAGCTTCAGGTTTGTCCTTGTGTGTGTCCAACAAACAGGAATGTCTGCAGCAGCCAAGTGGCTGTGTTCCACACAGTCAGGAATCTGAAAATTAGAGACCATAGTACATGCTTATAAATAAATAAATAGAACTGTAGCTTTAAACATATAAAATAATGATTTTTTTTTAAACCAGAGTGCTGTTTCCAGCTCTTCAGCATTAGAGATCATGTTTATATTGCTATGCAAATTATTTCTCATAGTGCATTTACAAATTTTATGTTCATTATTAATAGCTTTATGAGTTTTTCCCCTTCCTGTTTGGTGCTATCTATAGTGCTTGGGTAATACATAATTAACGTTAACTGCTTGTGCTCTGGCCCCTGTGCCAGTTTACATTAGGATATTTTTTCATATCTTTTGTCTCTGGCTCTTGGAAATTGGTGTTCAGTGGGAATGAAATAGCCAGATTACTTTGTGCTGCTCTTTGCAGGCCTTTCATCTGTCTGACTGATGTGATGCTGGTGGATTAAATCACTAATTTTTCTCCTTTTTTCAGACTCGGGTTCACCAATATGTTTAAACCTTGGCAAGCCTGGTACTTTCCCTTTGGGCCAGATTTTGCCTACAGTCTATTGATAATACAGCCAGGGTGGTTGGAAGTGTAATTCTTCAGTAGTGTTTAAATACCCCAAGAGCCCAAGATAAGTGTGAATATACCACCAGAAACTCCTTAAAAGCGCCTTTCCTGACAAAATCTGTTTCTTCAGGGAAACCTTGAGGTGTTTGGGCATGGGTTGGACTAGATGATCTTGAAGGCCTCTTCCAACCTAGTGATTCTGTCTGTGATTGTGTGATTCTGTGAACCATCATAAACCAGACTGGCAAAAATCGTAATAGAAATTATGCCTACATGTCTGAACAGACAATTTCCTTTAAAATAGACTTAAGGTTCCAGGTAGAATGGATTATCTTGCAACAGTCATGGTTTAGATTAACTGGCAGCCTCAGCTGAAGCTGCTGCAGCGCCAGGGCAGGGGTGCATTGTGGCTGCAGGGATGATGATGGAGGGAGGTTTCAGGTGAGGACAGAAAAGCTTTGAAGGAGCCGTGGGTAGCAGCCAGCCTGCTCCCTGCTTGTCGGGCCAAGCTCTGCCCTGTTGCACAACGTGGGATTGCAGCCTCTATCTGCTGAATGCATCTCCCAGAGGGCAACACCCAGTGCTCCACAGGAGAGAGAAGGTCTGCTGCTTGGTGGGAAATGCCAGCACCAGTGGGACATGGAGAAGGAAACTCAGCGCTGAGATGGAGCTTTGCCATCCTCACCCTTAAACCCTGGGAAATTGCAGGTCTCCCCTCTGTGTTGAAGCAAGATGGTCACAGAAACATTAAACTCTGGAACCAGTTTTCACTGAGACATTTTCAAGGCAGCAGCTTCTCTCCCCTGTCAAACCACCAGAGTTAATAATAAAACTTTGGGCTGCTCGTGTGTTGATGTCTGCAGTGCCACAGAGCAGCGACAGGCTGATAGACCCAGATGGCACCACCATGCCTTTGTGTCAAACCTGTTATTAAACAGGACCAGCTCGGGATGGAGCAACTGTGTGGTAATGGGAGATTTGAATACAGCAGCTTCAAATCAGTCCAACCCACTGCTCCTTGGTGAGGCACTGAGATGAAATAACACCTGTACTGGAAATATAAGGACAAAGTTTTACATGCTCTGTAGGCCTGAGGGAAAAGAGAAGGTTTTATCCAGAATGTATCCAGACCCCCTTTCTGCAAACTGAAGGGCTCTGCATGATGCTTTGAAATGTGAATTCATGAGCAGAGGACTCTGCCTTACATGTAACTGCAAAAATCAGAGCAGAAGGAAGTAGAATAACCTAACATCACATCTGTAAAATAGGATATTGAGATTGATTGTATTACATCTCAAAGGATTTTGGAAGTTCTAATATCTGTCATTCATTCCAGTGATATGCTTTTGTTTTTGTGCAATAATAGCAGCCCTGTGCCATTTTTGTGCCCTGGCAAGTGTTGCAAACACATTCTAAGGGTTCTCTTGGACTAGAAAAGTGGGGTTTTGGGGATCTTGCAACTGTATTCACCTGGAAAACAGCAACAAAAGCAGGTTCACCCTCCTCTGAACCTTGAACCAGAAAAACACAAAATCATAAAAGCATTCTCAAGTGCTATCCAGAAGGGTAAAATCCTGTTTTCAACTGGATTGGAGGATGTTGTATTTTAGAATATCAGCTGTCTTTGTTCTGCTCTCTGGGTTGACTTTGCAGGTATAAACTCTGCTCTGGGTGTTTCAAGAGAGACCCTTTCCCTCTGGTGAAGCCATCCCAGCCTCCTTCTACATGTGAATAAATGGAACCCTCACAGTTATTTGTGTCTTCTCCCCTTGTCTCTCTCTCTTACCATCCATGTCATGTTTGCTCAATTTACTACACAACAAGTATTTCCACTTCTTACCCTGAAGGGTCAAGTGAGCTCATGAAAAAATCTGTCTGTCTCCATGCATCACCACCAAGAGTGCCCATCAGGCCCAAATCAGGCTGCTCTGTGCTGCTGAGCCATAGGTGATGGTGTGGAGAGGAGACAGGGGTTAATCCACAGGGCTGAGAGAGCATCTCAGCGTGTTTTAACTAGCAGGGAGCCCCGATTGCTGGGAAGGCAGTGAGTCACAGGCCATGTCTGTGTTTGTGTAGGTGTGTGTGAGAGAATGAGAGAGGCACATGCGGCCCTGCGTTACTCAGGAACAGATTTATCGGGCTGCAAGGGGATGCAGCTCCCACTGGAATCAAGGAAAAATTATTCTGTCCTCCTGCTCAAGTGTGCTGCTGCTGAACATTGCCTTGCCTTGTGCTGAGGATGCTTCTGGGCTCTGTCAGGACGCATCACGGCAAAGCCGTGCGGAGAATGGGATGTTTCTGTTTTTCAAAGGATTCTGCTTTATATGTGTAACATCTGATTCTATCACTTACAGCTGATCTTCGCCTTCTGGCCTCCCTGTGAGAACTCAAATTCTTCCCCAAACCTCTAAAATCTAGATTGGCAAAACTCCAAGCGTTACATTTCATGACTATTTTTGCTGTTGTTTCTTGGCGGAATGAAACTGAGACCTTTTCAACATATCCCTGGAAAAAAAGACACACGCTCTGGTCAGTCTATAACCCAGGAAATGCAGAAGCTGCATCTCCTGGGTTGTAGGTGACTTTAATGAATTCCTTCTGTTTGTCTCTCATAGTTCAGCTAACACAGGTGGAGCTCCTGGAAGCAGAATTGTGTTTGATGACACCACCACACACGCCACTATCACACATCATAGCTTGGTGTCACCCAAACTCGTTCCACTGGCTTTTTTGCCCTGTCCATCAGGAGACACAATACTACCCTGAGCCTGACTATTAAGGGATTTACATGCCAGCTCAGTCATTTTAGGAAAGAATTTGCTTCCTTTGGTGCACCCACTGAATTTTTAATCTTGGGGTCAGTAGATGAAGAAATGGCACAAAGGATGGCTTGTATTTATAACTGTAAAGGAAGTGTAAATCTCTCATCTAATGTGGCTCTGTGATATTCAAACACTTCATAACTGTTCCTCCATGTCCTTCCAGCACATCTCTCAGTCAAGGCAACTCCCATTCTCATTTCAGAGGTAGGAAATTGGGGTACAGAGATTCTGTGTCACTTCAGGGTCACCCAAGAAGAGTTTCTCAGAATGACAAACCAAGCCTTGGCTTCCTCAGCTCCTACACCATTGCCCTTCCCCTCTGGAAACACACGGAAATACACGTTCTTGAAGATGAGACACTGACAAATCACACGAGGAGCTTCTTTCCCAGCATGGATAAGCCATTGGACAGGCATCACCCAGCCACGCAGACCACGCAGGGAGCCCGAGTGGCGGATCAGGCACAGCCTCTCTCTGCGCTGGCAATTACCTGGGTGGCACCAGTGGGTGCTGGAAGAGGCTGAGCCCGTGGGTGGGGTGTTCCTAGAACGTGCTGCCTGGGCTGGGGAAGCCAGCCATGCCCTGGGGTGCAGGTGCTGCTCTGAGCACCACATTTCAGGGAGGTGTCAGAGACAGACGAGCAGCCTGTTCCTCCCAGAACATGTCTGGGTCTGTCTCCTCCTGGAGAAGGGATATAAAAGGGCAGCTGCAATAAGTGGCTGGTTTTTATAAGGACATGTTGTGCAAATCTGGCCTTCTGGGGTTAAAAAAGGTAAATTTTCTGAGCAGAAAGGGTGTTTTCTTTGGATGGAAACCTCCATATCGTAGCCCCCTGAGCTTGAGGACATGCCTTGCATTTACCTGCAGATTGGGCTTTACCTTGGCACTCAGAGATACAATTAATTAACTACAAAAGAGCTTCATCTTTCCTGTAAAAGGAAAATACTCCCCCCCAATTTTCCAGCCCTACCATTGAGTTCCTAATGCCACTTTGGCCTCAGAGTTTTGAAAGAAAAGAATAAAACACTTCGTGTTGTTCTTGTTTTTATTAGCAATAATACATCTCTTGATTTCCTGACTCCTGCTTGTTGAATTTATGGGGCAAAAAGGTGCTGGGGTCTTTCAGTTTCACAGTGGGGCAGAAAAAATTGCTTGTTTGGGCCTGAAAAGCAATTGCATCATCAAGTGTGTGAGACTTCCTTTGAGTACTGCTGAGGGGGGTTAGAGAGGAAGAGAGTTTTTCTTCCCTGTGCTTGTTTTGGTTTGTGAGTCTCTCTTATCACCGTGCATCAGACCTGTGTTTATTGAATTTCCACCAGTGGCTGAGATCTATGGCATGATTAACAGGAGATACACACAGGGAGTGGAGAGGGTGCCTTAGGAAAGGGGAGGTGCTTGTGGCAGGGCTGTAATGATTTTCTTGTCCTTTGCATGGGAGGAACGCACACATCGAGTGTTTGTACAGCATCCAGCCCTGTGAAGCCCTGATGTGGTAAGAGCCTCCTGAGTAATATATTCAGAGTGATAAAAGTGGCTGCTATCTGCTAATGAGAGCAGTGGGAATGAAAAATGAATCCTTGGTTTCATCATTTTCCAGGAATGCAGTTCCTCCTGGCTTCCCAGAGCTTCATCCACCATCCAGCTGCCGTGTGGGCTGCAACTGAGCGTGCAGTTGGGAGAGGAGGGTGAAACACAGTCCTTCAACACACTGAGAATGCCAAAATAGTGTATTTGGGTACGTGACATAGATGTCTTCAGACATATTGACCTCATGGTGAAACTTGCTGAAAAAAGTACCAAGAGGGTTTTCTGTGGATGTAATACAGGGCAGGGAAATCAGAGCTTTCAAAGATCTGCAGAGACCAACAGTTATTATTTAATAAAACTCAGTCAAACCTTTGACTGGAGGCAGAGTTCTGCACCAGAGCTGGGAAAATAGGTCTTGCTAACCCTCTGTCACGATAGCAGCCCTTTGGGAGTCTTCTTCTGGCTCATATCTCAGTTTTCTTTTGATTTTTTTTTTTGTGGTAAAATATGGCCTCAAAGCTGCCAACATTTGGGGCCATAAAATTTAATAAAAAATTATTTTTTGTAGATTTCTCTTTTACAGAGGAGAACAAAGACGAGCTAAACTGTAAAAGCTACATTGCCTCTAAAATTGAGAGGAGAACCAAAGCCCTGGCATAAAACAAAAAGATCCACCTTAAAAGAAATAATGATAATAATTATAACAAAAGTAATGAAGAGATTGAGTGTATCAACAATCAGCTGATGCCACCCAAGTGCACAGGGATGTACTTAGGCAGCAGTAAAGGATCAGTCATTATGTGTCAGAACATTACGTAATAATTTTGATGTACAAAAATATCTCTGTGGTCTTGTAATGTGCAGGAATTAATTACAACACCCTTTGTGTTTGAAAAAAACTAAGTGACAGAGCAACTTTCTGCTCTGTTTTAAATTTAAACCAAAGAGAAGGAAACTGGAGAGATGATGAATGATCCTGTTATCAAATTGTGTGTATACAGGTATTCTGATTATGTTTTTTCCTGTAAGCAGCTCCCACTGATCATGATCAAGAGGAAGGTGCTGGGCCACAATTTCCAAGAGAGAAGCCCAAAAAGTGGTGTATTTTCCCTGGAGCAGATTGGTCTTTTCTTCGCTCCTTCTTCTGTTTTCTTGGAAGTTAAGGTTTACCAAAATGTTCAGAATTGCTTTGCTTCAACAGTGAAACAGTCTGAGCAATGTTGGATGGAAGGGGAGGTGCACCAAAACTCATAAATAAGACCATTGAAAGTATGAAAGAATTGATGTTTTCTGACAAATGAGTTGGTCAGCAAGTGCAGACGTCATTGCCAAGTGCTTTATCAGAGCAAAGGAAGTTCCATTTATGTTGTTTAGATATGAAATCTTCCAGTGAAGGCATCTCTCACTTAGATATGAACACAAATGGCCTTTTTATTTTTTTAACTGAAGTCAGTTCTTCAATCTAAAAACCCTGGAAAACAAGAAGAAAACAAGTCCCACAGAATTCTGTGGATTAAAAGGACTAAGCAGTTTGGAAATCCTTGGTGCTTTTGGATTTCTTTATCTCCTCTGAGTACGGAAGGATCAGATTTGTTATAAAGTAATTAAAGATTAAAACAAACCCAGAAATCTTGCAATAAGGAGATGCAAAGTGGCAGCATCAAAGGACAGTTACTATTTCTTGTATCAAGAGGTTCCTTTAAATTATAGAGCCAGTGCCAGAGAGGTTTGTCACTGCCTTTTCACCAATGAACTGTGCCTCACCTCTAGCGTGGCACTGTTATTTCCCACATGTTATTGCACTTTCTCAGCTCAACGAGCCACTACATAATAATCATATTTAGACATTAGACAATATTTTTCTTCCCATGTGAATACCTAGAAGAGCTAAAACAGAGTTGGAGGTTAACATTTTCCAAAGAGACTTCTTATTCTGGAAACTTCAGGTTTCTAACTTGAGGGAACCTTGGACTGATTTTCTGAAGACGTGAGCACCTACAGCTCTGTGCTGACCACATTTTCCAGTCATTAATTGTCAGATGTGTTTTCTCAATTTGGAAAGCTCTTGGCTTGATTTTTAGAAACTGCTGAATCCCCAAGCTCAGTGAAAATCAGGCTCTGCTCAAGCCTCTGAACTCCTTTCCCCATCAGTTGTTTTTGAAACAACTGGCAATGGACTTCAACTCAAGTTGTTGAAATCTCCAACAGAAACAACATGACTTCAGATGTCTGATGAGAGACTGCATTTGTCTGGAGTTGGTCTATGATCCATTACTTTTGCTATTTTCAGTACTTGCATCCAAGATATTTCAATATTAATTTATTTTTTTAATGAAAGGTAGATTTCCCAGGACCCAACTGACCAATATTTCCCAAGTCCTGCTTTATCTTCGTTCTTGGTGAAATGTCCACCAGGCCTACAACCAGCTCTGCATCTGGACTTTTCTCTGCTCTTTTGGTATTGTACTGGACAATGTGGGCAACATTTCTCAAGAATACAGAAATTATCTCCCAGGTATTTCACAGGAAACCTGAAAATACTTGAATGGGAAGGTACAAACAAGATCTTCATGATTTTTGTAGAAAAGATAAATAAAATCATTGTGCTTCCCTCAAGGAAATGGGATATTTTATGCCCATTTATTGCAAAATTAAAATGATTCTTCCTAGAAAGGCATTTGAGAGAGTAACAGTTTTTCATGGAACCTTCTATTTTTTTTTCCTCTCATTTCAATGCAGTTCTTAAAGAAAAAGAAACTGCAAAACTTCTGTTTATCCTTCTTATCAACTCCAGCTCTACTTTTACTGGACAATTGATGGCATATTCAAAGAGAAGTCCTGCAAACTCCTCCTGAGACATAGAAATCAAAATTCAACTTACTTCCTCACTATAAAACTTGGGCAACTACAACACAGATGCTGATTCTGAGAGTCCCAACCTCTGAGAGTTGGAGACCAAAACGTGAAGCTTTTTGAGGCCATTGGCACTACATTTCTCTGTAAAAAATTCAACCGAAACATTTTCATTCAAGAACAATGAGCTGAAGGGCACATGCTGGATTGCTGACATCAGCCGCCTCACAGACTTCTTCTCTTAAAGTTTACAAACTTTGTAACCTAAAATAAAATATATTGTTAGGGCAGAGCCCAAATCTTTCTTTTTGGAAATGGATATTTTAAATTACTTCCCCCTTGCTCTCACAGCTCCTCATTTCAGATATGTATACACAGGTATCTCTTTTTTCATACATGTCTAGATGACCCTTTGGACTTTGCCTCAATTAAGCTCAGCTTCTCAAACTGGAGGAAACCATTACCCTGATACCACTTTGTCTCAGCACCTGCAGAGCTGACTGATATAATCCAGTGTAAGTGGGCCACTGCAGGAGAATTTGGTGCTCAAGGAGAATGTGTTTCCTGTTCACTGAAGAGGTAAAAATGGAATCACCATTCTGACTCATTCAAGTAGCAAACTCCTCTGAAGATCACATGCCTGCCGAGCCAATGTTATTTTTGGCAGCTCTTCATGGAAAGCTATGGGTTTTGTTTTGCCACATCTGTTCTCTCAAGTATATTTTGCTTTAGATGAGCCTGTTCCACCTTGTGATTTTTTTTTTTCTTGGGGGTTGATGGGTAGGAGAGAAGGGGGTTTAGTTTGAACACTGCCTTGCATTGCAAAAGCACATTTTCATGGGAGAAAAAGAAGTTTTCCCCTCTGGGCCTTAAACAGTATTTCCAGCTATTGTGTATATTCCCCGACCCTTACACTGTTTCTAAGAGAAATGATTTCTTTTGCAGATGTTGAAAGGAATACACACACAAAAGACTGTGAGGACTTTTATAAAAACCAGGGAGATGGGGCATACAGATGTGCCACAGCCAAATGGGGCAGAGAAAGAGGAGAATATTGTGCAGAATATGTGCAGCCTTGAAAATCAGATAGTCAGTGAGGGTGCTGTTTGAAGGATGCAAGGCTTGTAAGGCTGAGTTCAGAGGCCAGGCTGCGTTAAGCCAGCCCTTTGTGTCACCCAGCAGGAATCAGAGAGACACAGTTTAGTGAAAGCCACAGGCTGACCTACAGTGCTTCTTTGAAATATGACTTTTGTTTTTTACTGGCAGTTGGTTTTCATTGTGCTGCAGTTGCCATTACTGGAATGGGGCACATTTTTGTTATTAGAAGGTAATTATTTGGGAGCTGCACATCAGTGCTTTAGTGGTGCATGTGTGTGTGCAAGACAAAGCATGCACATGTGTGTTTGTGGATGCACAAACTTTTAATAACCATGCCCAGAAGTCATTTGATTTGCAGATTGATGCATTCCTCTGGTTCACGTTGTATATATTCACTTTTTTTCTTGACTATCTATTCTCTGATTTGTTTTAGGGAAGGATAACTTGGGTGTTTTTATGCTTCTTTTCTTTCTTTTCAGAAGTACCAACCCTGTACCCCCTTGCTTGATGACTCATTCCCTTCTCCTTCACATAAAACACCCTTTCAACAGTTTAGCAGTGAAAACATTAGGCCTGTCTCTTGGTCACAAGGTTATTGTTTTCATATCTCTTGGAGCAAGACCCTGGGATAGCTCCACTGACAAATTAGCAGTCGTGTTGAATGAACAATTATGTCAAGGCATTATTAATCTGGAGGCCTAGCTGGAGCAGAGAAAGTGCCTGATTTCATAGAGGAGGAGGTGCTGAGAGGAGAACCTGTATGATCTCATTAGATAAATGCACAACACATACTGGTGGGATGTCATTAAATCTTTAACAGCTATGTGTGTTTACATCAGTTTTCCTAAAGGAATGCCTTGTACTCGTAGATAGCTGAAGTTTTTCTCACTAAAAATGGGCTTTCGTATATT
Organism: Eopsaltria australis; assembly: GCA_034509425.1. Taxonomy (NCBI): domain Eukaryota; kingdom Metazoa; phylum Chordata; class Aves; order Passeriformes; family Petroicidae; genus Eopsaltria; species Eopsaltria australis. The sequence continues at coordinate 1,928,937 of JAVTVJ010000358.1, read as the reverse complement.
ATAAAAACCCTGTGAAATAGGCTCTCATCTACTCTTTTTGCCTCAGTGTAGATATGTACAGAGGAAGTGGGTTTACCTCCAAAACAATTTTTTAAATGAGTGGATGTGTTATTGCAAGCCTCCTACCACCTCCAAGCTGAGGGGCCTCAGGAGCATTCCCATGACATTCTCCTGGTTTCAGGGTATTTTTTTTTTGAAGCAACAACTGCTCTGGAACAGGAAGGTCAGTGCTTGCCTTCAATTTTCACAAGCTGGGATCATCCAGGAAAGCTGACACCAAAAATATTTTCATAGGTCCCTTCTCAAACCAAGACTGCTGAGTTTCTCAGGGTTGCTCTGCCGAGGAGCTCGGCTTCCTGCGTGGGTGTTGGACTTGCTGACTTACACACCAGGGAAAGCTGAGCTCACTCCCAGCCCGTGGATCCCCATCCCAAACACTGCCAAAACCCTTGGGGGCACCTGAGTGAAGCCTCCTGGCCCTGGGGGCGGTGGCAGACACTGTGACACCTGCCAGATCTCTGATATTGCTGATCACCCACCAGCCAGAAGGCACAGCTCCTGTGAGGGTGGTGAGGTGTTGGAAGAGGTTGCCCAGAAAAATCATGGCTGGGCCATCCCTGGAAGTGTCCAAGGCCAGGTTGGATGTGGCTTTGAGCAATCTGGTTTAGTGGAAGGTGTCCCTGCCCATGGCAGAATTACCTTTAAGGTCACTTCCAACCCAAATTGTTCTATGATTCCACTATTCTCCCAAGTTAGGGTGGCAAACCAAGAAGGGAGAGACCCAGAAGGGAGGGGAAAATGAAGGAAGACAAAGACGTCTGCTGTTTCACCAGGAACATCTTTTACATAGTGGAAAGTCAGCTTGCATTAATTCCTTGGCTCTCTCCTGACAGGGAATTAGCACAGCTCCATGCGGAGTGGTTACGAGGTGCCACATCAATATCCATCACATAATCCCTCACATGGAAGAGAAGGGCCCTGTGCCATGGATCTGAACCTTTGGGCCACACACTGGCTCTTCTCACTTGCTTTCTTAACATCTCCTCTTGTCCTGAGGATGCACAGCTAAGCAAACTCCGAACTGAAGGCTCACAGCAAACTGCAGAGATATCCAGAGGTGGAAATCTGGGAGTCAGGTTGTTGTGAGCAATGTGACTAAACTAGTCTTGAAGTAAAGGTAGCTCCTTACAGTCTCAGTTTTTGGAGTAGCAACATATGTTTTGCCAGTGAAATGAGTACAGAAATTATTTTTTTCCTGTGTGTTTGTGGGATTTTTTTGTTTGTTTGTTTGTTTTATTTTTAATTAAAACTTTTTCTTTTGGGGTGTAATTTTGCACTAGGAATAAAGCTCCCTGCCTCCAAAGCTGTGTGATTCCCAAGCTGCATCCCTGATACCCAGCACCATACACTATTGAGATGTGAATCTATGATGCTTGTTCTGAGTCTGGCCACATTTTGGGGTACAAACCATGCCCTTCGGAAGGAAAACCACTCTGCTGCAAATGCAAACCTCAGCAATGCCCCAGAGAGTGGTAGCACCTCCCTAATGCACAGGCACTTGCTCTATTCACCATTCATGCACCTTGTGATGCCACAGACAGGTGTGGGCTATAAACAGGAGCATGCAATCATCTATTTCAATATTTTGTCACTCTGGACTGTTTCAGTTCTACTTTCCTTAACCTCAAAATGAGATTAGAGTCAGGCTCATGTCAAGTGTCCCACAGCTAACCTCTAAACTAATTTTTTATTGCCTTGAAGAGAAGGATTGAGAAAAATATTTATAGGCCCTGGAAGAATAGTAAAAGTTTGCAAGCATTTAGGGCTTTTACTCAATAAACCTTTATGTGCCCTTCATGCACCCATTCAGCTCTGGGAAAAAGTAAAAAATAAATAAATATAAAAAGCACAGGGAAGTTGTGCTCTGACAGCAAGTCGAAAACCTCATAAATTCCAGATAAAACCAATACCCACACGTTGTAGGAACCCATCTGTAGTCAGCCTATTGTACAAGCCCAAAAGCAGGGAGAAGAATTTGGAGGGTTCATGTTTGTCTTCACACTTCTCATTTATCTTTTTCCATTTAGGTCAAAATGGCCTCAAACCTTTTAACACAGTTTTTTTTTAAACTGTGCCCACATTCTCTATGATTATTTTCATGTTTCCTTTTGGTGTTTTGTATCAATCAAAGTTTTCTCATATCTGCAGTCCCTGCGTGACTGTATCTCCCCCATTCCCTCCTGCTGATGTCTCACTCACTTCACCTTCCACAATGTTCACTTTTCCCTCTCACTGACTATGACTCTAAAAACTTCATTTTTCAGGAAATCTTCCATGAGTGTAACCTGGCTCACCCCCTCTTCTGGGGATTTGCTGTCCACCCTGGATGAAAGGAGCTCCTCATTTTTTTTGCTTGCACACTGCTAACCCCACCTGGCTGGCAAATCAATACTCAGGGCTGGCATAAGCCTTGGTGCAAAGAATGAACAAAAATCTTTCTTCCCCTGTCTCAGCATCACTGCTTTATTTCCAGTTTTCTGCTTTTCAGATTTCTTCACAGCCCAGCTCATAAACTTCTTCAGCCCATGGCCCCAGGAGCTCATCCTGTAATCCTATGACCAGGTCATTGATGAGCACTGCTCATATAAATAGCATCATCTTTATTAGTTATAGCAAAAGTAAAGTCTCTGTAGCTTCCATGTTAGATAAGGCACAGATTTCATGTGAAGAATAATGAGGAACACTAGCAAAACCCAAAAAAACCCCCAATTCCCCAAGATGGCAGAAATGACTCCCCATTATTATTGTGATTTTGTTGTACTTTTTTTTTCGAGGTTGAAACTAAACTTAGGACAACACTTCGCTGATATTCATATGAAACACTGTAAAAGTCCACACCAGTCTGAGCAGGTAAGACAAAGTACAGAGGAAAGGAAAAATCAATGCCTTGCCTTGGGAAAAATAGAGCTGAGAAGCTGAAAGATGAAATGTCTCGCAGAGCAGATCTCAAGGCAGAGCTGAGAACCTAACACAGAGTAGTTTGGGCTGATCCTCTGGGTACAATTCATGCAAAACCTAGTTCATCAAGTGGATATGAAATATTCAATACCCTGAGAATCCTCTGCTCTGCAGTGCTGGCTGTGGAGATGTTGACCTGTCAATAAATCGTTTGGTCAGGCTGCCCAGGCCCTGCCCAAGCCCTGAAAATACACTGTGAGAAGAACATGGCATTTCCAGCACAGCAGCCTCCAGGACCAGCATCCTCACATTGCCTTCTCTTTAAAACTGGTCCAATTCCAAATCCAGGGAGAGCACACTGCACATTTTCGAGGCCAAGGAGAGAGCAGGAAGGAGAGGCTGGGCAGAGCCACCACAGGTCTGTGTTTTGCAGCTCTTCAGTGCACAATAAAGTTCTGTAGTTTCACTGGCTGTGGCTTGTCTGATCCAGTTACAGTCTCAACTGTGATCTGATTCCTGAGGGGATGCTTTTTTTTTCCTGGGTAATTTCTCTATTCAGCTTTATACTCTAGTTTGTCATTTGCAGTAAATATACTGAATTTCAATTTTTATCTCTTTACAAAAGTATGTCCAGAAGGCTGCACTGGCTGCTGCTGCCCCAGCATGAATCTGGCTGGAGCTGGATGACAATTCCACCTCATCTGGGGTCAGGCTGTGACACAGGACTCTGCTGGGATGAAGGTGTGTCAGAAACTGGAGATTCCTTTCCTGCTCTGCTGGCAGAAGTAAGTCCAAGGGGGTTTATATACAACTTAGGCTGTTCAATCTGTATCCTTTTCTGATGCAAAAAAGGAAAAAGGGGTTAAAGCAAAGCTCAGGAAAGAGCAGAACTGGAATGGAGACTCCCTTCTGCTCTGCTACGCTGAGTGGTAAGTGGCTGAGGGGAAACAAATTGGAAGAGTCCTCAAATTTTTAAATTACTTGTGATGAAAGGATTCCTATAGAGATGAACTAAAATTTAAAATAGTGACTATGGCTAAACCTACTTCAGCTAGAAAACAGGAGTCCATTTCTAATAGGAAAGGCAATAGATCACAGGGCCCAAGGGATGGGGAGATCCTTCATCCCAATTATTGGATTCTTGAGGATATTACAAGGCACCTTAAACCCGCAATTTCCAACTCCTTGGAGAAATACACAGACCACCACAAAAGCAGAGGTTTGCAGATACATATGGAAGTTGCCCAGGAAAGTCAAGGCCAGCAGGACCTGGGCTCCTTCCCAACACTCTGTGAGGTCATTTCCCACCCAAGTGACACCAAACATTGAAACAGGAGTGAGAAAAGAAACACCATGGAAGAGACAGAAGTGAGAAAGAAGTGAGAAAGATTGGCAAGCAAAATGGAAACAGAAGTGCAAACAGAGATGAGGAAATTCAGGGAAAGCTCTGTCTCTCCTGCTCGTTTCTTCCAGACACAGCGAAGTGGTGTCTGAAAAGTGATGAATCAGGGACCACAGGCAAGGACAGGAGCAACAAGGCTCAACTGTGTGACCTGAGGCATGGATGGGAAAGTGGAGCAGAGACAGGGAAAGCAGAGAAAACTGTCAGATTTCTGTGGGCATTACCATGCTGTGTGTGCTCTTCATAAAACATTTATCATGGAGGATGCCTTGCTCCTTTGATTTGGGATTCAGAACCCCAACCAGATTTAGACCAGGCATTTTCTTTCTCTCTTTTTCTTTGTCCTCCATCTAATTTTAATATAAATTGGGTAGAAATGTACCCCACTCAGAGAGCAGGTAAAGAACTGTATATCATATATATGCCAGGTCCCTAGAATTTGGGCTTCTCCCTGCTTTTAAGAGTTTAATTTGAACAATGGTTAAAAGGTAAAGGAACCCTTTGCTCATCACAACAGTATTAACATGTGAGCATGAAGAAGCACTTATTTGTCTTGGCAAGACCCAGAGCTGGGATAAATGATTCCAGATGAAGACAAAGTTGTGTCTCTCAACTCCCAGCTAAATTCTGGGGCCAAATACGTACTCCCTTTACTACAGTAAATGTCACTTTCCTGATCCTAACACATCAGTTCCAGCATATATTGATGCAATCCACTGCAACTGCAGAATCACTCCCACTGTAATATTGCTCCCATAAAGCCTGGATAGAGACCTGATCGACTGCATCGGACAGCAATTACCTCAAATCAAATTCTCTCCTTCTGGACAGGGCTGTGAATGGGGAGCATCTTCACCACAGATCAATGGAGACACAGCACAGGCAGCCAGCGAGGAGGAGGATGAAAAGCAAAGAGGTGGGAGAGATCCTGCTCATTTCCATTTCTGCCCAGGGAAGCACGAAACGCTTCTGCTGCTCCCCAGTAGCTGTGCTCAAGGAACAGCACGGACACACCCTGCAATTACGAGCCTAAAAAGATAATGAGTGGCCAGGCAACCCTAATGAAAGTAACTGGGGCTGCCATCCCCACGCATGGCGTGTGTTGCCTGGAGCACAGAGCGCTTGGCCACGTCCCAGGGGCAGCCAAGTGAAAGGGTCTCACCTGCTACCTGCAATCAATCCTTGCCTCCAGTGTCAGGCCGAGCTCAGCGCGGGTCACCCGGCGAGGCCGAGCCGCTGCTCCCGGTTTGTCAGGGGGGATCGGTTCAATGCTTCCTGCAAGGGTCAGTGGCAAAGGCTGGCAGTAATTTTCAGCTAGGTATGTGGAAGGGGGGGGATGGAGCCTCAGGCGCTGCTGGCTCCAATAAATACTGGAGGAATTTAACAGCCCGGTGCAGCCCCAGTGCCAGTGGATGTGCTGGAGCTCACGCTGGGTGTCGCAGGGCTCTGCTGTTGGATGTTCCTGCAGCAGGGAGTGGCAGTGCCATGCGGGCAACCCCACACACAAATGCTCTGCCTCATCTATCAGGTTTCTCCAGGTAGTTGGGATCAGCACCCAGTGGCACCGTCAGGGCTCTGGGTGTACAACGCTAAGATGACTCATGGCAATGGAAAAAGAGGCCAGTGGGAATGTTCTGGCCAGAATTGTGCCACATCACAATGCAGGCATTACTCATGCTGGGTCATTTCTTATATATAATACAACCATGCAGCAGACCTAGGCCTACAGGGTAAGTAAGGGCTCCTTTGTATTTTTTCCAAACCTGGGAATTAGATGATATTTTTTTTGTAGCCCTAAAGGGCTGGAGATTTCAATAGAGGTTTCCATTTTGCAGAAGGAAGGCACAATAACTACAGGAAGAAAAGGAGATTTTCTGGGCATAGAGCCAAACCAAGACACAGGTCACCTGGCTCCTATAATCTTCTGTGCCACAGACTCCCCATCTGCCTTCTGGCAAGTCATTTATTCTCCCCTCATCCTTTGTGCTGCAGCTGTAAGTGGGATAATAACAGATCTCTACATCATGGGGCAAATGTGAGGGTAAGCGTGATGGTATCAGCACAACTATTGCATAATGTGTTGGTGGGCTGGAGGGATTACTGTCCCTAAACACTCCCTGGGAACTGCCCAGCCCTCTGAACCATCATCTCTTGGTGATTTGTACCTTGCAAAGATGAAGCTGAAACTTCAGGATTGTCTGACACAGGTTTTACACCTACTGAGACATCCTGCACGGTGATTGGAATGCTGCAAGTTCCAATTCTCCACCCAAAGTAAGAGCTCAGCCCTGCAGGAGATGATGGGATCCAGCCAAATTTAATTACGTGTTTCTCAAGCAGATTAATAAAAGGAATAGGTTAAACTGAGCAAAGAAACTTTGTGTACCAGCACCCGTCACTTCTGATGGGGTCTCTGCCACCTCAGATCTGAGAGCGGAGATAGCTGGGGGAAGGCACTTGGACTTCTTTCAGTTTGAATGGGTCAGAGTGGCAGAAATCTCTGATCTCAGTAGCATGAAGAAGTGCAGTTTAGACTGAAATGGGCCTGGGAGTAAACCAGAAACAGGTCAGTGGGCAGACTGGACTATTGCTGCTGACAGCTGCTGGTCTGAGCTGGGACCTTCTAGAAACAAGGTGGAAGCTTTCCTAAGAGCTTTCACAAAGGTTTCCAAGGTGCTGCCTTTGGACACAGCTCCACTTCTGAACAAGCTTTCTCTCTGGAACAAGCCAAATGTACAGCTCACCAATCCCACCCCTCTTGCAGGCCAAGGCAAAAAGGGAGAATAAGGATCTAAGCTGCACATTGATAAATGTGTCCTGAAGAGGATATCAGCCAGTGTGACACACAAGATGATGGGACCAGAAGCAATGGCAAATTACAAAGAATTTTTGGCTTGCCTATACTAATTTACTAAATGAAGCTAAACCTATTTAAACAACGCTTAAACCATTTTAAGTGTGTTGAGTTGGCACCAAAGTAACTTGATCTGCTTTACACAGATTTAATTACACCACTGCTATTTATAGAATGTGCTGTTGTGTCTTATAGCCTTCTTTAGCTTCACCTGTCAATTGGAAGAGGTTTCCAAAATATTAGTTTTTAATGTAAATTTGAAATGCATTTAATTATGGCTGCCATGGGAGTGGGCAGCCAGCATCCCTCCAGGCATCCCACACTATGGAGATTAGATTTTAATGCTACATAGAGAATCTTTTCATCTGCTCTTCACAGTGCTGATAGCATCACCTCAAAAATACCCAATCTGAACCCAAAAGGGAAGAAGAAATGAAATTTGCACATGGCTCAGGAGATTCAATAATTCACGATATTTCATTAGACAACATCTCCATTAGGAGTCTGACATTTATATTCATGGTTGAGCAGAGGGATAACTTATGAGTTATCTCTTCTGTCTTTGTGAGTGAAGATTAATGTCATAAATGCTCAGCAATCGTGTATCATATATATATACACACTTCCACACACTCAACATGCATTATTTTTATCTTCTATGATCCTCAGGAGGGAAAACACTTGAGACAACAGTTTAGGGGGAAAACAGTTTCTGAATGTTGTCAGACTGTGACAAAAAGCAGTGGGAAATTGTATCATCAGTAAAACAATCTGAACACCAGGCATTATTGAGCCAGGGAGAGGGGGCTGTGTTGGAGCTGTTGCACACTTGCACTGTTTAATATGCTGTGTATAATTCGGGAGGGATCTGTCCTAAATGCTGAGCCTATTGTTCAGGTAAAATGGGAAGAACAGGAGGGAGAGGCAATTCCCTGCCACCTTCCTGCTCTCAGAAGGTCTGACCCAGCAGCATGCAAAGTCCATTCTTGCATAACACAGAGAAGTGTGACTGGGTTACCTAAAGAAAGTGCTTGCAGCTACCGACTGCCACGGCTGAATCACTGAGCACTGGGCTTCACCCCTCCCTGCCTCCTGTGCCAAACACATGTGTGGCAAAGAACAGGGGGTGCCAATTTTGTGCCATCTGGGGATTTCCTTAAGACACATTTCTGGCTGCTTCAGATGGAGCAGCTGAGCTCACACAGAGTTTACACAGTCCAGGATTCACTTCTAGTGAAAATCTATCATGAGCATTGTAGAAGGAAAACGCATAATAAACACGATTTATCACACAGCTCTCAAATGCACTACTGAGCTCTCACCTATGAGCCTACAGATTTATAGACACTGGGATCCATGGCCAAAAGGTGCTATGTAAGTGCAAATAGTTATGGTTGTTGGAAAGATGCTCTGGGGTGATCCAGTCCAGCCAGATGCATTCCCGCAAATGCATAAGCAGGTTCAACGATTTGCTACAAAAAAATCACTGCCTCATATTGTCTAAGATGACTGATGTCTCTTGAATTATCTTCTTGACTGTGCTTTTCATCTTGATTAAATAGGCTGGCTGGACCATGCCAAGAGATAGAACAGGCCAGATTTTTATTATTCTGGCTAGGAACATCTATTCCAGCACAAGTGGGTCCAGTGCAACCCTCTCCTATAACCAAAACCCAGCTGGCTACAGGATCTGACTGTATATCCACTGATCCAAGTGCTCTCAACCCCCTTCTCATCTGTTCCCTGTCATTCCCCCACCCAGTTTGCATGAGACAGCTAATTTTAGGTAGTTTAGGCAGTTTTTAATTTCATTTGCTGAACTGCACAGACATTCCTTTGAAGTATTTGAGATGACAAAGACCAGAAAACATACATAAAAATATTCAGATTAAAGCTCTATTTCTGCTGTAATTTGTGTGTTATTTAGGCAAAACAATACACAAATCCAGAGGTTATGCCAGTAGCTGAGAAAGACTAAGAGTTCAAGCCCAGGTAGTTCATCTTGAGCAAGTAAAGGTCTGACCCCAAAATGTGTTCTGGGTTGGCCTGACTCAGTGCAGTGTGATGCAGAAAACCCCCAGCTGTGCCTGTGGGAAGCAGGATGGACACTTTTTTGCAGTGTTTTGCCCAAGTTCATTATTTCCACTGGAGATCGTTGATGCTGTCTCCATCCCCTGTCCCCGAGTTGTGCCTGGCAGAGCTGGCAGGGCAGCATTCTCTGGGACAGAGCTGCTGCAGCAGGCTGGCAAATCAGGCCCATTTAATGCCCACTTCTCTCTTAGGTAGAGATGAGTGTCTTTTGAAGAGTTTTAAGGGATGTAAAATCAGCCCACAAGCCTAAATTTGCCTTTCTTAATTTATTATTCTAAGGAGTACACATTTACTCTGCAACCAAACACAGAAATACCTCATTTTACCACCCTGCTTTAAAAACAATGCCCTGTCAGTGCTCCCTCTTCTCTCTGGAGACATTTCTAAGCCCATTTGTCCACATTGGCTTGTGTGAGTGGGAGACACCACTGTGCAAATCCCTCCTGCAGCAGGGTCCAGAGGCTGGGAGCATTTCTCCTGCGTGAAATTAATTGAGCTCCAAGGGTCAGCAGGTTACGAGTAGGCTCATTATGACAAATGATTTCTGTCTGAGTAGGAAGACCTTTGGGGTCAGTTCAGGATTCTGCCTAAATTTTGTAATTATGCCTGCCTCAGGCCTTAAACAAACTGAGTGTTCCTTAACATGCAGAGGGAGGAAGCCTGGAGATTAGGGAACGAGCAGAAACAGCCTGGCTTAGTCTAGCAGGACAGATTTTTAGCTGAATCTTGTAAATAAAACCCCTGACAAGCTCAAAAGAGCTGGAGACAGGCTTAGAGCCTGACAGGAAAAGATCTGGAGTCTCAAGAAACTCTTTATCCCTGTGACGATTACAAGAAGTCCAGCTGGGAAAAGCTCACCATAATTCCCACTCTGCCTGCAATGGACATACTCCACTTTGGCAAGCCCAAAAAGGACCATGTGCTGCAAAATATGATCCTTGATTGTCCATGGAGCTGCTTTGGTGCCTTCAGGGCTCAGCCTGGGACTCACAGCTCTGACTGGACAGAGGAGCCGTGTCCCAGGAAGCCAGGCCAGGGCCTGGCATGGGTCTGGCTGATTTCTGCTGGGGAGCCTGGCTGCTGCTCCAGCTCCCTGCAGAGAGGGACAGGACTGGCCCCAGGCTGGGACTCACCTGCCCTGGCTTCACAGCCCACAGGTAATTTGAATTTCATCGCTGTTGCTCCCCTATGCAAACACCAAAGAGAAGGGGTGGACACTGCCAAAACAGGACTCCTGTCCTGAAATAGGTGGGGAAACCTCTTTGGACAGCCCCTCTCCAGAGAATGTGCAGAGCTCCTGGGGCTTGGAGTGGGGTCTGTGAATGAGGTGAGATGGAGGCACCCAGGCTGGCACACCCCAAATTGTGGAGAGACAGAGCCCAGGCTGTCCAACCTTAGGAAACACTGGTGGGATTCCTGCTCATCCTCAAGTGCTCCAGGAACATCTCCTACAGAAGAGCTTCTTCCCAGTTATTTCACATTATACAAATGTAGGTTATTCCTCCAGCCCAGAAGGGGATGTTAAAGGTTCCCTCATGCTGCTGGCCACACAGACACGGGTAGATAGAGAAACAACCAAAATGAGGAAAATACTGAGAATCTCCACTAGATTACAATACCTGATGGCTCATGGCCACATGAAATACCAATTTATTAGTCTAATTAAATCCTGTATGTGTGCATATAACACATATTGCTACACTTGTAGCTATCTGTGTGAGATATTTCATGATGTGCACAGCAAATAGCTAATTTTGTTAAAACATTCTCTTTGGAACTATAATTGGCTTTGAAAGCTGAGCTCAACTATTAGGATTTAAATCTGAATTTCTAGGACATTTAGCCCTCCTATTCTTTCTCATGACAGTAGCTTTAAGTTAGATATTTCTATAATTTGAAATTTGGGATGAAAAATCAGTTGACATGAAGATATTGCATTCAATATTTGTTTGAAACTCAGACCAGTCATTTACTCCAAATCAGGCTCCCTGTTAAGATTTGCTGCAATTCATTAATTCGTCTTTTCCTATAGTACATTTTCTTCTTATCCTGAAAAACCATAGGAGCATAGGATTGCTTGAATCTATTCTAATTATTCATGTAAATTAAAGAGACAGAATAAAAATTATATATTCAGAGAAAATGGTCTGTCTTTCTCATAACAGTCTACTTATAAAAGCAGAGTGTTTTTTTATTTCATCATTTTTCACTGGTCTTTTATTATGCTTTATTGCACCCTGATCACCATGGACACTTAAAATAATCTACAGACAAACAGACTCATGGTTATTTTCAAATAAATCAGTAATTCTGAGTGAGCAGGTCTATGTGAATTTTTTTGCAATGATTGCATGCTTACACTCTGAACTGAAATAGCAGCACAATATAGGATGAATTTTTAAATTACATTTAATGCAATTTTTATAATCTTGTGTGTTAATGATGGAATAAAAGAAAAAATGTTAATTTTGTTTTTAACAATGGAATTGTGAGTATATTTCACAAAATATTGTCCTTAAAAATCTTATATTTGACTTTTATTAAGCTTCTAATTTGGTATTTTTTCTCTTTTGAGATAGTTTTGGATATATTCTATATTTTAGAATTAGATTACCAATCTCACTTTGGAAGGTGACAGATAAAAAGCCAACTTTTGTACACAAAAAGCAGTGGCAGCTGTTAGATAATACTGGACAGAGTAACCTAGAGAAATGCCCTGCAAATAGGCCTCGGACTTTTTCCTGCAAAAAGAGATGACCTCACTTGGCTTTGGGTTTCTCAAGGAATGCAGTTGATAATGTGTGATGATGCTATTTATAGCGTGCTCCCTGTGCAGATCCAATGATATCCAAAGGAGTCTGGCCTCCTCCTTGGCTGGGATTTCACAAGACAATTCAGGAACTTGGGCTGGGTGTGCAAGTCCAGGAGGAGGTGCTCAGGAAGGATCAGCCCACTTTGCTCCAGGACAGATGATGAGGAGATGGGAAGCACGAGGAGAGCACGTCCTCCAGCCCAGCCCGGGGGTGATGCTGCATCTCCTCTGCTGAGCAGAGTCTCCCTGTGGTCTTTGGCAATTACCTGTGCCCAGATTTCCAGAACTGGGAACATGCAATTGCACGTTTATTTGCCCATGTAATTGGTGTAATTGTGACCACAGTTGTGGTAATGGTCCAGGCAAGCAATCAATTACACATCCAGGCTGGGAGACGGCGCTTCCTCTGTGGAGCTCTGAACAACATTTCCAGCTGCACCTTGCTGGCTGAGCACCCACAGCAAGATCTCCTTAGTCAATGCAGCCCTGTGAGTTACCACTCTGTCCTTCTCTGGCAGAGAAACAAACTGTACAACCTAATCAGGCATTTCCCTGCAGTCCCCCAAAATGGTGCCTTTTGGAGACAGCGACGCAGATAGCAATTGGCAAAAAGCATCCAGTTTGTGATGTGCCAACACTCGGAGCAAGAAAACAAACAGAAATTACCAATGAAGCTGTAAAGGCAGGAAAATCTATTAAGAACCCAAGGGAGAAATTGCTTCCCTGATTCCATCCAATATGCACGATGTACTCTTAGTGTACCCAGGAATGGTAGCGAAGCTCCCTGGAGGATCGTGTCATGCGCTGGCCTGCAGCCAGATCTGTCACACTGAAAGTGCTCTTCCACTCTGAAAAGTGTCTTAGTAAAAAATAGCATCATTGGGATTCATGTTTATGGTCTCTTAATGTTCTGGTATCAGATATGTTCAGCTAAAAAGTGAAAACAGTGCTGGGACAGAGCTTTCTGTCCTGGTGTAGTTTCCCCCTGCCCTGAGTGTGGACACAGCATCCCACAAAGCTCACTCTTTTGGGAAGGGCTTTTGTAGGCCAGATCATATCCTAAGGTTAGGTTCCTGCCGTCCTTAACTTTTTTTCCTCCTTCAGTTCTCTTTTTATCAGAAGGATTCGAGCAAGCCTGCATGATGGGACTGCAGCATCCAGGGGTGATGCTGGAGAGAGGGGCTGTGTCTGCCTTAGCCAGACTGCCTCAACAGGGTGAGTGATGGGTAAAAATGGTAAGTATTCCTTGTCATGAAAATGTAGTGGAATAACCTTCTACTGAATTCCACAGGATGATTAAAACACCTCATATGATGGCACACTTAAATTCTATATATAGGTTATTAGATTAATAATAGCACCCTATTGATCCAGAGCTTTCCCCAAACCTGAAGTCAATACACAGAAGAGCTCTCATTGACTTCCTCCAGCTTTGGATCATTTCTTTTGGTCTGGACTGAGAAGTTTTCCATAGAGGGGAAAAAGAGTGTAGAAAATACCTTGGACCTTGAGGAACAGGGAGGTTGAATGTGATTTGTTCCAGTGCACCAGTGACAGGCTTTGAACAGAGCTGGGCAGAAGTTTATTTTTGTCAGTGTTGATTTTTATTAAAAAATTATATTTCAATTAAAAAGGGATTTTTGGAGGAGAAGAAAGAATGAAAGTCCACTATGAAAGCAGGAAAATAATGTGACATTTTTTGGAGCGCGGTGACTTTGCTTTTTAACTTCATTCAAATTTATGTTTTGAAATAAACTTTAGGTGAAATAATAAAAGATAGAAAGCCCCCCCAAAAATCTCAAGCAAATCAGCTCAAGTGTATCATAACAGAATATTTCAACTAGCCCTGAAGTTTCCCTTGTGAAATGCAATTTCGAAAACTTCAGCAGATGTTCCCTAATTTTTTCAGAAACTATTGAGGTAAATATGGAAAAACCCCATTTCTAGCATGTTAATTGGAGAGTGTGCGATTTGCTGTTCATCCTGAACATCGCCTCAAGAAGCATTTTTCTAACTTTGAAAATGTCATGTTTTAAGATACTGATTGGAATATGAACTTCCATTTACTACGTTCGAAACATCTATACTGAAAAGTGAGTTTTTGGCCCATAATGCTGAAAATTACTCTGATGAGCAAAGTCAAAAATATTCTCAGAATAGAAGGAAGGAGAGCCAATATAGCAGAGAAAAATACAAACAAGGATCTAGAGGAAGATCAACTAAAACCTTGAATTCAGTATAATAAAAACAATAAGTAGTGATATCAGCTCACTCCTGTGCTACAATTAAGAGGCTCTTGGGAGAAGTGGAAAGAAAAGGAGCAGAGATTAAGAACACAACCCTAAACCCAGTGGGATTGGGGGCACCTTTCTGCTCTGTGCTCAGTACAAGGGACAAGGGGCTTCTGGGCAGGGACAGAAAGGGAGAAGCTACTCCTGGATGCTCAATTCCCCGGAGAAATGCACAAATTGAGGGAAACTGCAACCCCAGCCCCTAGGAGCCTTCCCCTTAGCACCAGTGTCACCTTCAGCAGTCACCTCTGCCTTGTCCCACTGATCTCTCTTGCTGCTTTTGGTGTTTTAAAGAGTCAGACAAAGGAAGGGTGGTTAAAAAAAACTCATGTATTGGCTTTCAGCCACTTGCTATCAGAGAAAAACAAAAGCAGAACTTGATCTTTTGTTGTTGTTTTGGGGTTTTTTTCTCCCTCCTTTTGTAAAAGGGATTCCTCATCTTTACTGCTCCTTTATATTCTAACTGCCCCAGCTGGAAACCTTCTAGGCCTTTTTAAAACAGGATTAAAAACACAGTTTTCTGCATTAGCACAGCTCAAAAGGATAACCTCAGCTCTTTTCTCTGCCAGCCAGCTTTTTAATCCTGAATCACATGTCACTTCAAATTATGAATATGATTTTCATGTTCCCCTCGGGCCTAAATTTCACCCAAGTAAATCCTCTCATTCAGCAGCCGGAGAAACGTGTCAAAAGCAGTGATCTTCAAGCACTGAGAGTGCTCTGGGAGAGATCAAACTGTCCCAGACTGAACTCTCCCAGTGCCAGGCATCTTTTCCCCTCCTGCTTATTGTTGTTGACACCCTGTATCCCTCCTTCCTTTCCCCCCTGGTTTGAAAGCCTAGGATGGCAAGAGAGGAAAAATAAGTCCCCTTTTAATTCTAAATATTTCTGGGATTGATCCTCCCTGCACTTGTGGGGGCAGAGGAGAACAAAGGCGTGCACATGAGCTGGTTCTGGGGAATGAGGAATTAAAGCACCCGATAAAGTGTTGAGTTCTTTCATCTCCTGGCAGGGCTCTGCTGATAAGATCAGCTGTCAGACGGGAGCTGGCCCTGATTTCCCAGCCAGCCAGGTCGGTGTCTCACTCCACGGGATGAAGGAAGCCCTTCCTCACCCAGGATTCTGTGTGCTGCCCTGATCCACCTCTCCTGAGTGCCCAGAGAACACGGACTGGCTTAGAACACCCTCATCAGAGGAAATGTGTGTTTGCAGCCCTGGTTGGCAAATGAACAGATCAGAATTGTGTCTTGTGCAATTGACTTAAAACTGAGGATCAAGCCCTGAATCAGAACTCTGCACATCGGGTTCTGGAGGGGTTTGACATGAGGTCAAAGGTCTCCTCAAGAAGAAGAGATCTTCCTGGATCAGAGGGGAGAGTCTTGTCTCTTCAGTTTCTTTAAGGAGACTAGAGAACTCAAAGGACTGTGTTGATCTTTCCTTTCCTGTTCTGCCCCAATATTGTTTCTTCCTCTCTGAAAATAACTATTTAATGGCTTTTGTTATGTTTGGATATTGTTCCTTTCCCATGATGACTGTGACCACTGCCTTTACCCACTGTGATGGTGGATGCTGCATCAAACCTCCAGGCATGTGACAAGGTCCTGCTCTCCTTTCCCTGACAGGAGCTGTGAAATGTATGGGTGCTGTGCTAGTGAGGAGTGGGTAAGTGCAAAGATCATCCTCATTCAGTCATTTCAGGGCAAGAAACAGAGACATTTGAGTTTGGCTCCAAAGTAGCTCTGGAATTAGAAATAATCACTTCGTTGAGATCTTCACAGCACCAAACCAGACACCCAAGTTCAGCCTTCTGCTGCATAGTGTGTACAGAGTTCTGGTTTGAGGTTGCCTCCTCTGAACACCCTTTTCCATGGGTCCTCTAGACTTAGTAAGAAAAGGTGATTTGGTATGGTTTTGGATCTGCATTTATTTTAGGAATTCTTCCTCGCAGGGGAGAGAAGGTAAAGACATCGTGGAAGGTGGAGAGTACCCAAAACCCCCTGCAAGCCTCCACAGCCACGCTGCATGACTGCAAGGGCACAGCCATTTCCCACTTGAAAATCAGCAGACAAATGTTTTCTCCCAGCAGAAGAGCAAACACAAATGTGGAAAGGGACTTGGAGGGCATGTTTATCACTGCCTTACCTTCCCACGGTGAGGAAGCCACAGGAGTTATTAGAGAAACCTCACCTTTCAAAACATTCCCATGACCATGAACATGCTACTGAGCAAATCTGTATCCTGGGAGGATTTCTCACTCTCTGAAAGAACAACTCTGATCTAGCCTTTGCCTGTTGCTTTTTCAAGTCTCAGCAGCAAACAGAAACATAGTGGTTTGCCAAGAGAGGTGGGCAGGAAAGAGTTTTTCCTATCCACAAGCACTTCTCAGTTCAGAGTTTTCCCATCCTAATACTGGGTGAAAAGTAGGAATTTAAAACTTAAAAGCATTCAGAAAGTATCTGTGAAATAATTAGTCTGAACTTTATCTATATATATAAATTTAAAATATTTTTATTTTCAGAATGTTTGCTTACTAAATATAAATCACAGTAAAATTGAGAGCAAAACATTCCACTTTAACTCACTTCCTCCTCCAAAGTAAAACGTTCAGATGTGACTTCCATCAACTGTCATTTCTCAATTTAAAATAATTACCAGAAAATCCCAATCAGTATTCAGGGCCATGTTAATGACTGCCTGGCTGCAGCCTAGAGGTGGCAATAGTTCAGTGACTGCTGAGTTGCATGTGCAGAGTTTGTAATCCCTTAAGTAGTGCTTTGAGGCTTCCAGTAGCTAATATATGTCCACTACTATAGCAAGGAATAAAATGAATATTGTTCTCTTTATCCCTTTATGTTTAGCATTACAAAACTTGTGGAACTGAATTTCCACAGTGGTGATTTTTTTCCCCTTCCACCGTTGGATGATAAATTTGTTTATCTTTGCTCTTGGCACCAAACTTTGTGAACATTTCTAAAAGAAACAACGAAAATTCACTCACGGTCTGCTAAATCAATACTCCCAGTGTCTCGTTGCCCTTTGCAGTGCACCTTGTGTAACCATTCACTGCTCTGCCTGAGTGGGGATTCAAGCCCATTCTGCACTGGTGGAAATGACTGAAACAACTGCAGAGGGATGGAGAATCAAAGCTCTGTCTCCTCCCTCAGGTGTCAAACTGAGCATCAGCTCTTAGGAATACATGGCTGAGGATGAGCCTTCATCCCAAGCCGGGGATAAGCAGAAGGGACCAGAGTGATCTGGATAAAGTGGCAGGTGGAGCCTCTCCACACAACAGGGATGAGTGGCAATGTTCCTGTGCAGTGGCTTCCTTCAGCACAGAGCACAGAGACTGACTGGACAAGATGGTTTGTGTGACAGGATGTAGACTCCAACCTGACAGTCACTATAAATGAAAGCCTGGCTGTGTGATCTGTCTGCAGCCCTATTTACTGCTGCAGAAGAGTTTTCTGTGGGTAAAAACACCAAGACTTTCAAGGCATGATTTATGATTATTCTCTGCTAAAACTTTAAAAACACAGAAATTATTACAGCTATTTGTATCTCATCTTGGCATTGTTGTTCTCCATTGCAGTAAGTAGGATTATCTTTTCTTAAAATGCTGGATCGAATCCATATTCTATTTATTACGTCTGGGGACTGCTGTTCTGTATTTTATAGCCTGTTTACAAACTGTGCAGGGGGATAAGAAGTGCACAATCTGAAAAAATGCGGAGGTGTTCTCATCGTCCTTATTTTTTTTCCTCCCCAAAAACAGTGGCTCCCACAGGTGTCTGCTTTTTGGATCTAGACAGCAAGGCAGAGCACAAGAGCAAAAAATTAAAATCTCCAGTGGGCCAAAATATCCATTGTCTCCAAAAGGCACATGATGGAACTATCAGAGGGTTGAGGATGTCCCTGTTCTTCGCTCATGTGTTTTTACTCTTCTGCCTTCATTTATTCTCCTTGAAATCTAAGTTCAGGGAGGAGGAAAGAACAGTCTGGTCCTAGGAATGGGGAGCAACTCATGAAGAAGTGAAGGAGGCAGCAGGTATCCATTAGTGTTACCATATTTTCAGTTCTAACTCAGCCCTGCCTGTCCCCATAGGAGAGCTTTGTGCTTGTACTTTACACATGGCTTGCACCAGCCAATTTCCATCCACATCCCAGAGCAGCTCTGTCGCTGAGCTTTGTCCTTCACCCAAAACGTCCCGACGTCCTGAGCACTGGTTGCCCAAGCAGCAACAAAAATATTTGTTTGAATCGGAAAGAATGGGTCCCCAGACTTGCAAAACTTTTGAGCAATCAGTTTCCAGTTTGTCAGTGATTATTTTATGGGCCTCAAAACCTTCCAGAGGAAGCAAACCCAAGCCGCTAACGGGTGACCATGGATGCTGGCAGTGTGTGATTAATAGAGGGACTGGCAGGCTGTGGCAGCCCACTGGAGGGCAAATATAAACCATCTCGAGGGGAGTGAGCACACATGAGGGTTTCTGGTACTTTTCCACCTTTCACCTCCCAATGGCCACAGCTGAACAGTGCAGCATCTGTTGTACCCCACTGCTGACAGCATTTTATCCTGTGACTCACACAGAGGGCCTGGTGCACACCCTTTCACACACGGGGTGTACCACAGCTTTCCAGGCCACATCCTCCTCCAAAGAATGAGAAACAAGAGTGTGAGGTGCACAGAAAACATTCCTCCTTACATGGGTTGGGTTTCCCAGGAGAGGTGAGTGCAGTCCCTTTGCTGTGGTGCACCATGGCCACACCCTGTCCCACCATTCCGGTCACAGCTGTGTCCACCCTTGTTTTCCCCTCTCATGGGCATCAGGGAATTCAACCTTCGCTAGAGAGCAAAGGAAGGCATAAAGAAGGCATTTTAGCACCCTCACAGTCGTTTGGTGCTAAAATCAATTTACTGATCTGTATGAGCATCTTCCTGGATAGGGAATAGCTCTGACAGTTGAGCTGCTCTGCACCACTCCCAGCCTGGAAGACACTTCTCCTTATCAAACACTTGCCACCAGCCAGGTGCCACTGGGGAAGGGAGCAGGTGCTGGGAGACTTAAGTTTTGCTCTTGCATCTCGCCAAGGCCTCAGTTATCGAGTGTTGTGGACTCCCAGCACGGTGGATAGAGGGAGACTGGATCTCACCAGGATGATTCAGGGGGCAGATGCTCTGATTCGCACTCATTTCCCATCACCAGGATCCCATCTCAGCTGCTTCAGTGTCATTGTAGAGATCCCTCCTCACCCTGGCTGATTCAGATTCTGATTCTGTGATCTTCTAGGATATTGTTAAAAATACTTAAGTATCATGGTCTTTACCTGACCAGAGCAACCTGCTAGAGTTTGTCCAGAGTTTTGTTTCTGTCGTAGGAAAACCACAGCAGTAAGTGAACTCATAACTGTTGGATATCTGTTGTTGAATACAGAGACTGAGATTTTAGAATACATCTAAAAAGAGTTTTGTTCCCTTCAACAACCATGCAAAGTAAAAGGAATAACTGTCAAAGATGTCTTCGAAAACCCCACATTGAAAGCTGATAAATCTGCAAGATAACTCAATTTTCTGTGGAAAACAGCAGGTAGGAAGTCAGGGTTATTTAACATATAACTTCATTTTGGAGTCAAATTAAGCTATGAATACATAATTATACCATATATATATATAATATGTATTATTATGATGAAATATGGATGAAATGCTTCTACACTGAAGCACAGAAATCTTCTCTATCCTACCACTGACTTGTGGGACAATGTCCCTTCAAGTGGACATGGTTTCAGCCCCCACCTTGGTGAGATCATGAGAATAAATCTGCACTGTCTCTCAAGCCCATCTGGTGTCTTTTGCTGAGCTGGAACAACAAAATACTTGTGTTTGGCTATTTGAGAGAAAAAAGACCAACAGCAACAGAAAGCAGAGTGGTTTTGTTGCATTATTTGTGTAATGGCTCAACACTCAGGGTGGCAGAAGCAGCACGATCATGAAGTTAGCCCCAACCAAACAGATGGCTAGGGAATTATGATATCTAAAAACCCGAAGCATCTTCCATTTCTAGATGCCAGTTAATAATCCAGGTGGTGCTGTATGAAAGGAAGAGACTTTTTAGAGCTTTGGGGCTCAAGTGGTCCACAGGGTCCAATTCCCAGTTCGATTGCAGTCCCTTCCTCCCTCTCGCCACACAGACATCTGGTGTTATTGCAGGCTTGTAAAAGAGCTGTGTTCAGAGACAGCTTCCCAACCCTGCATGTGGAACCATATGTGCTAATATAGCATTACATTAAAAATAAGAAAAAGCCTGCTTATTGAAGATCAGCAAGTTGGAGTTTTTCAACATCCCTTCCCTGTTCATGTGGTTATCGGTTCTTGTAACAGTTCTCATCTTCTGAAGATATTTAATTAGATGTAATGGGTACATTTATTAAGAGACCTTGACTGCTCTGATCTTTAGACAGCCATGGCCTTATGTCTGAGTGTGGAAACCATCTCATAGCCAGAATATTTATAATAAAAATATAAATATAAATTGTTTTTCCCTCTCTGTAGTGTGTACTCTGGCCTTACTGCTATTGTGTCAAAACCGAGAGTTTCTATCACAATATGGATAATATTAAATGAAAATGGGAAAAGAAACTGGGGAAAAGAGTGGTTAAAGGGAACAGCAACACAACACTTTGTTACAGCAGCAAACCTTCTCCTCTGGAGAGAGGAGGTTTGAGTATTTTCTTACCCAGGGGAGCCTGAGCCAGGAATTTGGTTCATTCTCTTCAATAGCAATGGCAGTACAGAAATAATTTCAGCTTCAATGCCTAAAGAGCCTATCAGATTCATCTCTAATGTCCCACACTGACAATCTAGATGCTAAATCTTTAAGGCACAGGGTGCTGGCCCTCAGGAGTGGCATCTCTGAGCTCAATGGACTGTGGAACCAGGTGTGTCTCCTCTTCTTCCTCTCTGGGCAGAGAGAAGAGGTGAATTTCAGCATGCAGTGTGGAGGGAAAGAGGGGACAAGAAAAAAGTAAAATAAAATACTTATTTCATTAAGAAGCCTCCTTTGCTGTGGACAGGATGCCTACAACAGGAAGGATGTGGACACTGAGTAACTGATCTCAGGATTTCTCTGTCATTAAGGAAATGGAAGTATTGAAGCGTGGGTTTCCTTTGCAGGCTATTCTAGTGAAAAGCAATTCAGCAATAAGGTAAATTGTCCTATTCTGCTGCTGCTTAAGGAGAAAACTTTCCCTCTCTTCCTTTCCTTGCCCTGCACCTGCCCCTCAGGCTCTCAATCAGCAGGGACATTAATAGTTACTTGCTTCATGGTGTGTTCCCTCCTCTCAGACACAGAGACACCCTGGGTATCAACTTTAGAGGGACTTGGGCAAGAGCTTAACACAACTACTGAACATAGGAGGGGATAGTACAGCAAATCCAGGCACCAACCTTCCCAGCAGCCTCAAGGTTTCTCAGAAATGTGCCTGGAGCTGGATTTTGCCACCCCAATATCAATGGTCCCCAAGCCAAGCTGGTGCCAGGATGTCCCTGTCCAGGTGGAGCTGAAATGGGAACAGGGAGCAGGGAGATGCTGGGTTTGCTGCTCCTATTGGCCTTGGCAAAAGCTGTGATAATCAAGGATATAATCAATGCAACAGATGCGTCATCACTGCGAGCAGCCAGCTCTGATAAACTCTTGGAATGAAAGCCACTGGGTTTTTGCTTAACTGGAAAGTGTCTCTAATTTTTCAGATGAGTTTTCATGAAAGCAGCTCTCTTGAAGTCATGAGGATAAACAGCCTTAGTGCTACTTTGAAGTTTAAAATAAAGTTTCACAAGAAATAGATTGTAAACTTCTGCAGATGGGGATTAGCTGTATTTATGTGTTTATACAGCTTTTTGTCCAGCACTATTCCAGACCAAGACTCCTAGATATTACTGGAATACAAATGATATCAGTCAGGGATATGAAAGCATTTTTGATACTTTTATTTAATTTTTCATTTGCTAATTGTAGAATGGAGGAGAGCACCCACAAAAAGCAAGGCAAAATCCCTTTCAGGCAGAATATATGTAGGCTAAAAGGTGCTCAACAAATCCTTTAGTGACCTAAGTTTCATTGCACATCACCAGGAAAGACCTAACTTTAGGTTTGACCTCCACAGTGTTGTATAAATAGAGAAGGAAACTTGAGAAGCATTAAGATGCAACCTTCCTCAGGAAAAAAAAAAGAAAAAAAAGCAGTCCCTTCATTAATGACTCCAATTATAGCTATTCATTGTATCCTCTTTTCCTTAACAAAGTCTCACATTGTCAGCTCGTCCTCTTACATGTTCATTGTGTGCCCATTATCAAAATATCATTTTCAGCTTCACTGAACACATGTAGGAAATGTAGTACTGTAAAAAGGAAGAGGAGGAGGGAAGATAGCACAAGGAAAAAAAGGAGAAAGATAATAAGCTTAGACTGTATTTGTGTAATTACCCTCTCCAGAACAATCGTCTGAGAAAAGGATATGTTTAATTTTTGTTTTGTCATAAACCCTGAACTCTCAAGTTGCCGCTGATTAGTCTAGGAACTAAACAACTGAAAATGGACACCGGGTGATTGCCTTCCCCATCACTTCAGTTTTAGTAAAAATGGAATTATTATGAATGGAGGAAGAACTCTATGATCAATTTAAATTCTGTTTTTAAGGACTAATAAATTTTATACATCCAAATGGGAAATCACTTGTGGTTTATACAAAGTAAAACCCTTACAATTTCAAAAGCATGAAACAAACCTGTTTAGGAAGTGTCCAGCCAGCTCACCAGTCTTTCTCTTTCCCATTCATGTTCTTTATCACTTTTAACATTTTCTGACCCTTGACCTAAAGGTAATTCTGGTCCTGACTCAGGCTTCATTCAAGTCCATCACAAAACTGCCATTGACTCCAATAGCAGAAGGATCAACCTCTCAGTGCAAGATTAAAAAGATTAAAAGCTTGGAAAATTAAATACAGTAATTGCTCCACAGGCAAATGATAGAAGGACCTTCCCTGACCACAGCATGTGGTGTCATTAACCTCCAAGAAGTTCTTCCTTTGCAAACTGCTAATGCTCCCAATTAATGGTGGGGCTTTCCCAATTTGAGCTGTGGAGACATCAAGAATTTGCCCAAGATCCAGCACCAAGCACTTGTCTGCAGGCAGAGAGGCTTGATCCTTTACTGAGCTCCATCCTGCTCCACGAGTGTAGGCTGAAAGGATCCAAGGATGGATCATCCTGGGTAGAAGCCCCTGCAGTGCTCAAGCTGGTCAAGACAATGGGAGTCCAACACCCTTCTCCCCCAGGCAGTGACTGGAGTGAACTGGGTCAGCCTTTGTCCAAAGTGAAATTTCCAGTTGCATTCTCAAGGGAATAAATGCTTCTGTGACTTTCTGAAGTATTTTTCAATGACTTGATTTCAGGAGACAGGGAGTTTGGGAAAAGGCTGGAAAGAGAAAAACTCTTTTATCCACCTGAAACCTGCCTGAACTGGAATTGCTCTTGATACAATTTAGGCCTCCAATGTCATGGGGACAGTGTTAGTCACTGTCCCCTTTCATTGCAGCTGTCATCATAGGCACATTTGTCACCCTAAGTATGAATATTTGGGTTAGATTATGCAGTATTTTAAATGTCAGTGGGGCATTTGGCATATTGGATCTCTATCCATCCATTTATCCAGGGAGTCCTTTCTTGTTTCGTTTTTTATAAGACATTGAAAACTTGGAACAGTTAACACAAAATCAGTGGGAATTATCACCAAGGGCTCTACCTGAGAGACAGACACAGTTTTGCTGTTCTTGCCTTGGTCAGTGGCTGCCTTAGCAGCTTTCAGCAGGGCCAGCAGGCACATCTGCAAGGCCACATTATTGCATAATTGCAAGGCCACCCCTGGGGGATGGAGCTGTGCCAGCTGGCAGCATCCAGGCAGGAAGGACACATCCACACTGATAACAAGGGGGGCTCTAACAGCTCTGTGACTCTGCTTCTCTTTGTCATTAACATCACACTCCTCCAGCAGTGGGGCTGACTCAGGGTTTGGAAGGCAGGCAATGAGCAGGTACAGCCCTGAGGTATGGGCTGTCTTTGGGATTGGCTGTACCTTGCAATTTCACCTGAATGGGATGACATCCATCTGCACTTCCCTGGAGACAGAGCAGGGCATGGACTAGAACTTGCAGGATCGTGGCCCATCCTTACCTGCCCCCTCCCCTGGCAGCATTTCCCTGCAGCTCTGACTTTCTTCTCCTTTGGTTTGCTCATCCCAGCAGGTCTGAGCTGGGCACCACTCCCACAGCCCAGACCTCTCCTTGGAGCTGCAGCTTCAGCAACAGCTGGGTGGTTGAACCTTTGATGTGCTCACAAAATATATCTGTACATACATCTCTACAGCTATGTATCTACATATATATCCACTGAGATGGATGGATGGATAGATATAGATAGATAGATAGATAGATATTAGATAGATAGACATAGATAGATAGATAGACGTAGATAGATAGATAGATAGATAGATAATAGATAGATAGATAGATAGATAGATAATAAATAGATAGATAATAGATAGATAGATAGATAGATAGATAGATAGATAGATAGATAGATAGATATTCCCCTTTTCTAAAAAAAAACCAAACCCAAAACATAAAAACAGAAACAATTTTTTGGCACTTGAAGTTACTTTTTAAAGAAGGTATTTTGGGGTGTGTCCTCTAGTCTTGGAGCCTGTAAGGAACTGCACGTGGCACAAGACTGAGCTTGGCTGTGTCCTTTCAGCCAGCTCTGCCATCTGGGAGCCTCCTGCCCCATCTTCTTGGGAATGGTAGGAGTGGGTGCTGCTGGACGGGCTGCAGTCAGCCCTCCCAGCAGCCTTCCCACAGCACAGCCAGGTGGGCAAACAGGGATGTGTGAAGAGCTGTGGAAAAAGACCAATCCTGCAGTAGAAAGGAGACCTGGCCAGGAGTCCTGAGCTTTCCACAGAGCCTGACCCAGCAGAAGGTGAGCTTGGCTTTCCTGCCAGGGCTGGGTTTGTCAGTTCTCCCTGTTTTCACTGATTCCTGCTGGTCTCTGGTTGAACCCTGGTGTGGCTTCACCTCCCTTTGGGTCACAGCCCTGCCAACAATGCCCTGTGTGTGAGGGAGGTGAGCTGTGATGGGAAGTGCAGCGGATGTGCTGGACACAGCACCACATCTTGTGGAAATCCACTGGGAATGCCCTCTGTGGGGTTTGCATTCCTCCCCGTGGTGTTTACTCAGCTCACTGCTCTCATCCTGCCCTTCCCCTTGTGCCCAGGCTCTCTGTTTGCTGGGGTTTAGTCTGACCAGTGCTGGCTCAGAGTGGCCCCTAAAGGGACACTGCCAAACTGGAGGATGGCTGTGGTTGGAGAGATGAGTGTACACAAATTACACAGTGCTTTTCACTGGGTAGAAACTGGCTTGTCAATCACCCAAACCAGCTATTTTGCACCATTTGGAATGCAAATCAGCCCCTGAGCAGGCAGAAGTTACAACTGTATTTACTTTAAGGCCCCTTTATCCCATCAGAGCAATGAAGAGCTGTCTTACAGCTAAAACCATATTCCACCCTTCCAAACTGTGGTAGCAATTTAGGTTGTTTCCAGCACCATTTAAGGTGATTATTCCTACTCCTCCTATGGGGATTTTTATTACTTCATCCTAAACAAATGCTGCTGGAGACCGAGGGTCAGAAATAATTTGTATGAAAGGTGTGGACAGACCTGTTTCTGCTGATCTTGTTGGAGCAGATGTGGGTGTAGCTGCTCTCAAGGATTCCCCACCATCCACATTACTCCAAGAAGAGCCAGGAAAACGTGATGTGGGACACTTGTCACTCAAATTAATGGCAACCAAACCATTTTTACCTACATGGAGGACAGCTTTTCAACTCCATCAACATATATCTAAGTCAAATTTATTAAAAATGTAGATATTCCAACTGCCAGAGCTGCAAACACAAGTGTTATTCAACTAAATAAAATTATTTTCTCCATTCCAGGCCTCTACACATGTAGAGGCTGTTCATGAACTTTGACTCTGATCAGTCACCTTTATAAAATAGCCTCATCTGATATAAATCGACACCATCCCATTGCTCTCTGATTTATATCAGTGGACCAGCAATTATGTCAACATTCATAACAATCTACATCTCCATTGGTGGTGATTAGGATGGAAAAGCAGCTGGGAGCAAGAGAGAATACAATACTCAAACTGTGACTGAAAACCTGGAGAGTAGGAGCCTGATCCATGCTCTGAGGAGTCTGCTGGGATTAAGCTGTACTTAAGATTTGGCTTAGTTTGAATGGACAAAAAAATCAGGCCACAGCCTGGTCTTACAGGCTCAGATAAACTGGGTGCTATTTTATACCCACAAACATCCATGGTGGTAATGGCAGCTGATGAGGAGACCCCAGTGATCCCAACAAAATCCACATCCTGCTTAGGCAGTGCTCAATTTGTACTCCAGGACTGAGAGTTTCACTTCACAGCACCCAATGTGGGGGTCAGTTGGGTTTTTTTTTTTTTCACAGAGTCATATTCTGGTAACTCCCAAATTGGTGCTAAATAGCAGTTTTTCCAAAACTCAGTTCCCATTATCCTGAGTTCTTCCAGAAAATACATCTGTGGCACTTCTCAAAGCTGCTGCCAAAGAGCTCAGCCACTCCCCAAACCAAGAGGAAATAACAAGGAATGCAGGATGTGTTTTCTTTAGAGACAGGTAAAGTTTGTCTGTGAGAGAAGCAATCCAGGAACAAGCCCAGGGAGCCTCCATGCTGAGAGGCTTGTTTTGTTTTTTTGCTTTACAATTTCACAGCTTTAAGTCCTTTCAGGTTATTCCCATTCCTGCTTTAAAAAGCTGAAATTCTCTGTAGTGCAGCCACAAATATCACAGCCCTCTTGTCAATGTCCAAGCAGCTCAGAGCTGCAATTTGTTTAAAGCTAGCCTGAAGTGAACCAGTTAGTAAGAGCTGGTTTCCTATCACACCTCATTCCACCTCCTGCCTTTGAAGCCCACTTAACACAGCCCTTCTATTCCTCAGGGACTTCAGGGGATTAAGGCAGCCCCCCTGATAATGCACTGACTGTTCCAGCACTGTTGCCTTTTCTGTTTATCAACTAAAATGAGAGAGAGCGGACCAAAAATAAAAGACAAAGAAGCAAAGGGAGAGGGCAGAAAGAGTCAGAAACGGAAGGAGGGGGAAAAATGAAAGCAAGATTTTTAATGCAAAAACAAACTGCTGTTGTTCAGGGCTTTTGCTAATACTAGTACGGTTCAAGTATGAGCCTTGTACCCTTAATAATGTGGCAGAGAAATAATTTCCCTAAAACTCTCTCTCTGTATGTCAGACAAGTTGCATTTATTCCAAGAATTCTCTTTTCTTAGGGAGACCCAGGTGTAAAAACTCAATGGAGCATTCAGTTGTCTGTGTCTGAGGAGCCCAAAGGATTATAATTCTTATTTAGAGCAGCTGATAACAGTATTTGATCTGTACTTCTTTACTTTACTAAAATCCTCTGGCTGCTGGCACCATGCCTAAGGCATTGTCTACCTGCAAAATCTGCAGCTTTATCTTAATGATAACAAAGCTGGAATAACACTGTGAAGAGTTACAATATCACAAGGATGAGTGGGATCTGCCTGAACTTTTTATTACACTCTGATTTTGAGAAGGCATGGGAAGGCTGATGCATGTTCATCTGGGGCTACTCATCAACGTTCTGTCCTGGAGGAATTCTAAATGTTGGGGTAACCACAATATGGAAAAGGCAGTGCTTTTGTGAAGAAGGTACACGAGATGTCTTCTGAACAACTTTCTCTTTGAAAGAAGGATATTCTGAGAGCACACAGTTTAATGACAATCCTGACAGCAGCTGAGGAACCAAAGGCAACAGTTAAATATGCAGAAGTGGTGGATGGAGAGACTCCGCACCACCAGGTTCAAGAATTAGCAGCCTCTCTCTACCCTTCAAAGCAACATCTGGAATACATGTGAGCCAAAGGAGGCCTGATAAAAGCTGCTTGAGGCAGCTCAAAAGTTTAGGGACCCCATGTGGCTTTTCCGTGGAAAAATGCTGCAAAGGATTAGGTGTCTGCCACTGCAGCCATAAACCTTTCCCTCCTGCATTCTCCTGTGTAGTACAAGTTTAGAGTAGTCTCTGCAGGATTTTCTTGCCTTCATCACTCTTCAGTCAAATGAAGACATAGAAGAAAAGGAAGAGAATCCATCCACGAGCCTTCAGGACAGGAGATTCCAGCCTGTGGTGAGTGCTGAGCAGTGGATGGGACATCAGGGCAGGTAACACAGGGCACAGATGGCTTTGTACCATGAGAGAGCTTCCTGGTCCTGGGGCAAGCACAGCAAACCTGGACTGCTCTAGGTGCTAAGCAGTAATACAGTCCAGAAAAGGGCTCACACTGCTCCAACAGTGGAGAGGCACTGCTCCACCTGGATAGGATCCACTGCCTTCTCCTGTGTAGCTCCCACCAGCCTATTTCCTTTCACCGCATCAGAGTTCCTGCTGCTCTCCATTGCTACACCCCTGCTCTGGGTTTTGCCAGTGACACTGCCTCAGAGTTCTCATGGGGTAAAGAGCTGATGCCTCAGTTCTGAGGGACATCCTGTGCAGGCAGCAGGTGCCATGAAAGGACCAGGGATGGTTTGGGATGTTTGTATTACTTGTTTTGCATCGTTTCACTTGCGGGAAAGCCTGTGAGCAGTTTTCCTCCATGGTTAATGCCTAGTGGGAAAATTCCTTTCCCACTGAGCAGTCCCTCTGCCCTGCAAACCCTCCACCACCGTGGTCGTGGGGGCAGGAGAGGAGGAGGGGGTCTTTGTGAACTGTAGGCATTCAAAACCACAGCCCACAAAGTAACCTCCTCAGGTCAGAGCGGGTGGGTAGGTTTATACTGGGACTTGTTTCCTCTTTTAGTTTTACTGGCTTCCTTCAGCAATCATTAGGGCTTAACTAAGCTTTTCTGGCTTCCCCTTGTGCTTTTAAAGTTCTTTTGTTCCCGGGGGAAGTGGAGCAGTAAGGATCCCAAGCTTTCTTTTCAAATCATTTTATATACCTCACATTCTTGGTCTGGGCTTAAAGTTCAACTCATCACTGACCATTTGCTCCATGCAACAAGGGGAAAAGAACACAGGGCAAAGCTGGTATCTTCTGAAGCTGAAATCTCTTTTTATTGGCTGATTCTTTTTCTTCATGTCTCACAGTATTATGGTGTCAGCACTCATTTGCCACCTGTCCCACCCCAACCCAGAGGGAGAGCACAAGCAAGCACCTGTGATGAAAACACTGGGCAAAGGAGAAGCCAAAAAAAAAACCTCGAAGGGATTTAGTGTAATAGCTTTTAGGTGAAGGACTGTCCTGCATGTGGAAATAAATAAATAAATAAATAAATAAACAAACAAATAAATAAATAAAATATTTCCCCATGTGCACAGCCCTGACTCAAGAGGCACAAAGCAAGGTCTGAGCTGCTGGCAAGGGATCTGCTGCATGGCACTGCAATCACCCAGCCTGTGACTGCCCTTCAGGTACAATGCTTTTCCTCCCAAGCC
The DNA here is from genome assembly GCA_034509425.1 of Eopsaltria australis. NCBI lineage: Eukaryota > Metazoa > Chordata > Aves > Passeriformes > Petroicidae > Eopsaltria > Eopsaltria australis. Next base: position 1,898,916 of record JAVTVJ010000358.1, on the reverse strand, counting down.
CCTCAGTCACCACACACAGCCCCAGATGGGATCTCCTCCCTGCTGTCTGGGGTTCCACTTCACTGACTGCTGTAGAAAAATCACTCCTCTGCTGCAAATCCAACTCATTTTTCTTCTAAATTAGGCTGAACATTACTTACATAGCTCCCTGCAGTGAAGGGAGCACTGACAGTGACAGCCTCTGATGCTCTGCAATGTTCAAGGCTTCAGGAGTTGCTACCAAGCATCACTATCAGACACAAATAATCCTGCTCTAAGCTCTGTCATGACAGAACAAGCCTTTCCTGGGTGCGTGCAAGCAGCACAGATGTCTGGCATCAAAATCTGCTTCAGAGCATCCACTGAATGCATTAAAAACAAAATGAACTGCATTCAGCTGGATCTCAGCTCATCCTCCCAGACCAAGATTTTAAGGAAAGGCCTCAAGTGACTATGCAAACTGTTATGGAGGGGGATGAGAGAGTTGTTATCTGCCAGCAAATTGGCTGGATTTGGAGCATCCCTGATGCAAACAGAGTCAGGGCATTGATAGCAGCGTGCTCCACATCTTCCACCACTCTAAAAACATCAGCTCCTCCCAGCTCACTCGTTTTGGCCTTTCTGCTAAACTAAGTACTGACACAGTCATGGAGACAACTGCTTGCAGAAGGAAGGAATTCCTCTCCTCTGGCCCCACTTTTCTGGGATTGGAAAATCCTGGCTGGCTGTACCACAGGCCTCTGCAGTGACAGTGGTCAGGTTGTAGGACCACCATGGCTCCACTCCTCCCACAAAAGAAGGATGTAGCAGTTCTTCCTCTCTCCCACCCAGTCTGTGGGCTCACACTCAGAGAACCTTGCTGTTCCCAGTCCTGCAGTGAAAAGGTGAGCAGGAAAATGCTGGAGAGATGTTGGTCCCCACCAGTGCAGCCTAAGGCAAGGCACAGAGTGAGTGTGACTGTCCCTGCCTCTGTGTTGTCGCTTCTCTGCCAAAGACCGGTAACAAATGTCTGGGAGCTCTGGGATCAGTTTCTGATCCCAAACACAGATACAAAACCCCAGACTTTAGGAGTGCTGAATTCCAATTCTGAAGTGCCTGGCACAGAGACATGTGGAACACAGGTATGGAAATGGCTTTAGGGTCTGTTAGCAGTGAAGATGAGCTCATTTCTAATGAGGAATAAGCAGAACCCCAGCTGGAAGCTTGAAGGCACTTTCAGCAATCCTGCTTTGCTAAAAGCAATTCCAAAAGCAGTTCCTGTGGCTCCACTGACACACAGTGACTTGCTAAGTCAGAGTAACTCAGTTTTAAGTGTGCTCATATTCTTTTGTGTCCAGCAGCCCACACGTGAGCACGGGATCCACATTCCTTGACTGTAGTTCTTAAAATGACATACTGTCCTGAAATATTCCTCAGGGCCACCCTGAGCAGGCCTTGGCAGAGCACATGAAAAGTTCATTTCCACCTGCTTCATCTTAGCAGGTTACACCTCTCAGTGGAAAAGACACAGGACAGGGATAAAATCTTCAAGAAATCTGCATAACTACACCTAAAAAATGGCTGGAGAAGCCGCTCTTACAGATAAGAGTGAATCCTTGGGAGGTTTTCCTTCAAGAAAAAAAAAGCTCACTTCTCCCCCCATCATCAGAGTGTTCATATAAACCTATAACCAGTTCAGGCTGTTTCTCCCTCTGGGAGATTTCAAGTGATTTGATTCAGCTTTCTAACATTGTTCAAGGTAGACTTCATCTCCCCTAGCACTCATCAAAGCTGCTAATAGGTACTTCAGAACTCATAAAGAGATGACCAAATCTTGGGCATTGGGGACTCTGGCTCATTTATCTTCCACAGGCAGAATCAGATCTGATTTTTTGCACTGCCTGCTCAGATGCTAATGCAGTGCATGGTCCCTGGCTCCTCGTGGAAGCTTCCCTTGCAGGAACAGTCGGCTGTGAAAACACAAGAAAGGCAACACAGACTTCATATGGCTTCTACATTTAACTACAGGCAGATGGAGAACTGATGGGGGGAAAAAAAGAAAAAGGAAAAAAGAGTTTTACTTAGAATTCGGTTACTAGGAGTGGGGAAGAGGAGGTATATAAACCAAAACCAACAGAGAAATTTTAAACAAAAGCCTCCTGATTTGTGTAATTAGAAATAGAGAAGTTGTGAAGCCCAGATTTCATGTACTCTGTGAAGATCTTTTGAGGTCTCAGGATCTCAGTTAACACAGAGCAAGTGGATCCACACCATTTTCAATAAAATTAGATTCTTTTATTTAGATCTGATCCCATGAGTTACAGTGAACTTTTCCTCATTTTACAAAGAGAATCTAATTATTATGCTGCTACTGGTACAATGCAACAATTAGATTCAGGTCCAGATATACAAGAGAATTGTGTTGGTGGAGTGATATTTATGTAGTTCTTGAAACACCTGCACATATTAAGGACAACTTAATGACTAACAGGCAAGAAGTGACACTTAACAGTCCTTTTTGTCAGAATGACTGTTTTGATATAAGAAAATCTTCCCATTGAAGACAAAGATGTGCAAACCTACTCTGCAAGGATTATCATTAGAACTCTTTTTTTTCCTTTTCGAGGGGAATTTAAGAGCAGTTTCCCTTGATGTGACTCTTTAGACTGCAGTTACTGTTGCTGTACTGTAACCTGGGGTTGACTGCAGTTCTAACAAATAAACATAGATAATAAGTATAACTCCCCCCACCTTTTAGACTGCAGTCTAAAAAATATAACCTCTACCTGGTGTGTATTTATATGGCAAATAGCCTCATTTCTTTTCAACGTGACACTCCAAAGTGACACTCCAAATAACTTCAGTTATTACTGAAGAGACTCTCAATGTAGAAGTTCCAGGTTGATTTTCTTGTCTGCTGGATGCTGTGGCTGAGAGGGATTCCCTGTTCCTCAAGGCCAGGCCTTAGTTCACTGTCTGAGACTATGGGTAATATGAGAGTCAGAATACAAAGCTCAGTCTAGCAGCTTCCCTGATGTAATTATCATAATCCACAGGCAACACTGTTCTCTGCCTGAGGAGCCTGGGGATCAGATCGTGTCCTGCACAGTGCTGTGGGGCAGGGAGGAGAAGGGGTGCTTTAGCTACTCTGAGAAATCCAAAAGAGCATTTAACTACATCAAGCCACATAATTAGCAAAGCCTTTCTGCCTTCTCCTAGCATTAGGATGCTGAAAATCAACCACCAAAGCTGCTTCTTCAACAGCAGATGAAGACATGCCCCTTTGGAGGTCAGGTCACCTCAAGCTGGGTGCCTGTGATGCGTGGTGGGTCATCCTCTGGGGACACGTGTCCCCTTCCTCTGCTGCCAGCAGCAGCCCAGCCCGTGGGCACTGGCACAGTCAGCTCTCCCTTGCTGAGATGGATTCCACCCTCCCTGTCAGGTCCTCAGTTCGTTGTTTTTATGATGACTTGAATTGACATATTTCATTACATAGGATCACCCTCTGCCCCGCCGTGCATTCATCACACATGTCAGCTCTGCTTTTCCAATCTGCTGCTTCATTAGCCTTTGTTAGCACAAACACCCCAATGATGCACATGGAGCCGTGTACCTTTTGCTCGTGTGCTGGGGGACACCATGGCCACGAGGCTCCCAGATAAAAATAGTCAGAGCCAGAGCAAGGCCCAAGGACATCAGAAAAGCCAGCTCTGTTCCCAGCTCTGCTCCTGACCCGCGGCAGGGACACAGCCCAGCATCTTCTCCCTCACCCTGGGTGCCTGCAAATTCTCTCCACTCTTCCTCTCTGGAGTTCAGCAGCTCATCAGCCTTCACCTTGTGCTGTGGGCTTGTGCCTATTACAGGGGCTGTCATTTTGGGACAGTCCTTTAGGGAAGAAATCACTCTTGAGCTCCTGTTGGTGACAAAAGTGATGGTACATGGGGGCAGTTGGCTGGGGGAATGACAAAATTAGAGAGTTATTTTACCACATCCCCCAGTATTGGGAAGGATTATAGATGCCACACGGGCTCTTGCAATGGGAAGCCAAGGAAGGGCAGCCAGCAGAATCCATTTAGGAAGAGCAGGTCATCCTCAGCAAATATGATTAACTCCTTGGAGTGGAGGTGACGATGAGAGCTGACAGGGCTGAAGCAGCAGATGTAATTGACTTGGACTTCCACAAGGCTTTTTTTTTTCCCCTCCATACAATACAGCATAAAAGACTTAGGGTTAATAAGTCTGGCATTGATAGTGAAATTCTCAATTGGCTACAAAAAAGAATGGCTCAGTAACTGGGGTTAGACAAGTTGGAAAGTGGTGATAAATGGATACAGATGGGGGAACGGTTGAGAGGTGAGAAGTGGAGTGCCTCTGGGAGCAGAGGTGGGGGCTCGTTCATGCATCAGTGACCCACCCCAGAGGGGGATGGAAAGTGAAGTGCGCACGTTGTCACAAGACACAGAACTGTGGGGGAAGCAGAGGGACACCACATGTGAGGAGACAGAGCTAAAGACAGGCAGGATAACAGACATCCCTGTACAATGCGAACCGGAGAAATTGCAAGAACAGCTCAGAGTGTAAAGGGCTGGGGAAAGGAGAGGTGGGACTGTTTTTCTGCAAAATGGTGATTAAGAATAGGGTGTGAGGTGATAACAGGAAAATCCTTCACAGGTAAAGAAGATACATCCTTCAGGGGTAGAATGAAGCTGTGACTTAGAGTGCTGGACACTAGCACTCAATCCAATAGTGCAAACCCAATTTCACTCAAAATTTTTCTATTTTATTCTATGAACAAATTGTCTGTTAACTGGTGTGTCCATTAACTGATCAACATTTTAATCTGTCTACCTATTACACAGCCCTTGCCAGTTCAAAAGCTGAGAGCCCTAAAGTTTTAAATTATTTCATCCTCATATTCAGCCCTTTAGCATTAAGAAAGTATTATCTCCATTTTACAAAGATCAAAAAGCATAAAGATATTAAATTTAGTTACCAGCTGTCGTAACTCTATCACAAATCCTGCAATACGTTGAGATTTTCTTTTCCATTTCTGATGGTCAAGGAAATTCATGATAATCAAATATTTTTATTCCATTAGTCCATATATAATTTCATAGTCCAGGCCTTTGGAGGAACTCTCCAAACAGCCAAGTGAGCACAGTTAGAGTATGGTCTCTGCAATATTTTGTTTGACTGTGCAAACAAAAGGTTGCTTACATGAATGTTTGCAGAAAGCAAGTGTCACTGAGGCAAACACGTGGCTTCTCCTAGATAAATGCTTTTTGCAATATTTGCCCAGCTGTAGTGATTTTGCAGCTCGTGGTTGGAAAAGTGACCTCTGATTTGACCTTAGGAGGCAGATACTTGAGCCACCCGCTGCAGCAAACTCTGCTTCTCAGCAGAGGAAGATGATCTGACACACACCAAAGTTACAGATTTTACAGGAAGAAGAGCTAAATCTGAGAGCTCTAAAAATGCAAACATCTAATCCTGGGCTTCGTCAAAGCAAGACTTTCAGTAACTTAACAAGGACAAAAAACCATAAAACATACTTGGCCATTGCCAAAGTGACTTGCTGAGTTATTTGCACTGGTGGAGGAAATTTCCTGGAACACCAAGGCCTACGCTACTTGTCCCACCCACCTCATAAATGGGAAAACTCCCACTGACTCCAGCAGAGCAGAGCTGGTCTGGAGCTGAACACTTCTTAAATTCCATTTCAATACCTTTAACTGGATGATAACTGCAGATATGACCTACACATTTCCTAAGCCAAGAGCTTAAATTCTGACAGAAGACAAAAGCAAAATATGAAATATTGTCTATATTAAAATGAGAAGCAGAACAAGTTGAGAGTGACAATATTATGGACCAGACCAACATGCGCACAGCTAAGAGCACATTTAACTGGTGCAAACCTCTTTCTAACTGCTGATAACTAACAGTATTAAAAACATCCAGCTCTAAACAAGCGCTACTTAAAATGCTCCAAATCCCCAAATTCAGCAAAGCCTTTGAAGCTCATATTGAACATTTAGCACGCCATGCTAATGGCACACAAGCACTTGCTCTGGCAATTTCCTCAGCTGGGGTCACAGTGCCAAACTGTGATGCCTCTGTGCCACTCCTTGCTTGGAGTTGGGATTAGATTGGGTGGATAAAAAAAGGAACCATACTACTTCCCCTAATCTTGTTTTCCTTAAAAGCAGAAGCCACTTCACCTATGTCATGTCTACCTTGTAATTATCCTGTGTCTGTTTTGGAGTTGTGCATTTAAGTGCTTTTTTCTGATCTTTTGTTGCAACAGTCTGCTGCTTATGATCATTGTTATTTAAGGAGCAAGATGGAAAGAGAAAGAAAAATGGTTTTTTTTCTTCTTTTGCTGTACATTTGGAGATGGAAAATATTTCTTTTCTTTTTTATTTTTTTTTTAATACTTCCCATCCTAAAAAGCCTCCCTGAACTCTCGTTTTATGGACACACAAAAAGCATAATTTTCTTTGTGTAACTTGACACATCCCAGCGGCAGCACAGCACTTGATTATTTGATGAGACAGCGTTGTGGATCACACGCACAATGGCCCCCGAGAAAATTACACCCTCCCAGGCTTCAGTGAGAATCTCTTTGATGACAAAAGAGTTATTATTATGAGTACTATGCAGACAGGTCAAGCTCCTAATAATTTCAGGAGTTGCTCCTTTATCATTTCTTGACTGTTTGGGCAGTACAAATGCAAAGGTAACTTCCAGTCCGTGGAGCACAGACTGGATTTAGCAAATCATTAAAAGCATTTGTTTAACTCTAAACATAAAGAACAACAGCTGAATTAATGGGAGCACTCATGTACTGCACACTAAGGATATGCTTTTATAGTTTTATTAACTCCACTTAATGAAGTTTAAAATATAGATAGAGAGATATATTTGCAAGTGTGCTGAAATCGTGCTCTTTCTCTTCCCTGTCAGAGCAGTAGCCTTCATTAACTCAGCACTCTGCAGCCTGGCTAACTAGGGCAGGACTTGCAGTAACTAGTATAGCAAGTTGAATTATTCATTATGAACTTTTTCTTGAGGAGGAATGTATCATCTTGGTTTTTCTACTCAGAGATTTTACATGAACATATCAGAATTTTTTTTGTTTTATGATTCTTCTAGAGAATTTCTTCAGTAAGGAAATGGTGCAAACAAATGCACAAATGGTTGTGACATGATCACAGCAGGACTCTGCTCAAGAGCTCTCCACTGAAACATGAGTGGTCACTAAACTTGTATGTTTTCTCTATTTATTAGACTGAATAAAACATGGAACAAAAGCAATTTTAACATTAAGAATTCCTCTCATTTGCCCTTCAAAAGGAACTTTTTTCTTTTCAAGATTTCCCGACTTACTCAAAATGTTCTTGCTTATCCCCAATATTTTACCTGTTTCCACCTCTAATGGCACAGTATTCCTTTGGTCTTAACAGCCCATTCCTAGCAAAAACTTTCTGAGACTCACTGCCAGGCTTAATAAGGCTCCCAGTGGGAAGAAACTGAGATCAACAAGGGATATCTCTGTGCTTATTATCATGTTGAATCTAAGTGGTGTCATTCCTCAGAATTCATTAGTTTAACAACATTCCCAAAATATACTTGGCAAGTTGTAAATGTATCCTTTCGATTAAATTACTTGAAAGTTATAGATTTTCTTCTCTTTGTGTATACTTTTACTGAAAACTCACTTGACTTACAGATTGCCGTGAAAGTTTATTCTTTATTGGAATTAGCACGAGAAGCTCTGGGAGTATTTTTAGCAATGTGCTTTTGATTAGGGGATCATATTTTGAATGTTGTTAACAGGGGATTTTTAAGTGCAAGATTTCTTCTTGTAGAGGGTCCCACTCTGAAGTTGCTGCATCAGCAGTCCCTGCAGGAGAATGCAGTGCAGCAGCACGGAGGCTGTGAGTGTCCATCAGCAGATCCCAGAGCAGAGAGTTTGGGCAAAGGAAGCCCAGATGGGGAGAAAAGAGGCCCAGGAAGCAGCAGCCAGTTCAGCCATTTGTGGAATGTGTGATCATAAAGACCCTCAGGTACAAATATAATGAGGGGTGCTGCTGAAAGTGGCTCTTTACCTGCAGAACACCAAATTCCCACAACCATCCTTCTCAATCTAACACGAGTGAACAAAGCCTGCTGCTTGTGGCAGCCACGTGTTGCAAAAGGGAGGGCAGAGTTCTAACCATGGTCCTTCTGAAACAAAGAACAAATCCCCTTCAACAGCAGGGCACAGCCAACAGGCAGCCAGGGAGAAGGAGTAATTCTACATTCCAGGCGAGGAGGGAAATGCTACAGGCCAGGCCTTGGAGAAGCTGAAAGGAATCAGCACTGGATGGTGCTTCCTCCTGCCTTCAACAAGAAAACAGTCATAGCACAAAGTCCTTCCATGAGCCTCCCTGCAAAGATGAGTTATGACAGAGAAGACACGGGACACATTTGTTTCCAGCTGTGTCTTGACTGCAGATGTCTCTCAGGAAAGGTATTAGCCTGTCCAAGGAGATCTGTGGTGCCTGCTAAGCCCACGGCAGCTGACACCTGCAAGGAGCATCGTGAAGGAGATAACGGTGAGCGTTTGGCAACTCAGGATTTGCTTGAGCCAGCATGTCTGCTATTTGTAATTCATAGGCTTGGCAGAATGATCTGGGATTTTTCAGTGGTTTTCTCTCAGCCCACAAAATAGATCTCATTTTAAACCAGGCATTTTTCTGATCTGTTTTTAGCTTTGATATTATGGTCAGAAAGGGAAATCCCCGAAGATATATTGGTGGTTGAGGTACAACATCCTGAGTCTGAGAGATATAGAAATATCTTGAATATTCTCTGCCATCATTCTGGGCAAGTCATTTCATTCTGGTTATCTGCACAATCCTGCAAAACAGCACAGATGTTTCGTAACAGTAACGCTCACTGAACTCACACAATCTCTCTCCCAGTCACCTTTCTGTTCAGAAGCTGAGTATTTGTTTTCCTCTCCAGTGCTCTGCCTGGGCAGCAGATTAATCCTGGCCATACAAAATGGTGCCTGATAGAGCAATATCAAATAAACAATTTGCAACAGATTCTGAGCTGTGTTCCATCAAGCGCAGAAGCGCAGGGGACACAGAGACAGCTCAGGTGGAGAAGGGGCTCATTTGTCATGAAGTCACTGGCTGTAACCTGCTGGCACACCTGGACTGAAGAGATTGGAAGGTCACAAGAAATGGAGAGGCTAATGGGGACAGAAAGCCAGACATGCATGCTTATTTGCTGTCACAGAATGTGGACATGCAATAGCGAAAGGGATGATCCAACAAGTGGGGCCAGGTTGTACCCACAACTTTGGATGCTGAGAGACTGAACTTTTCCATCACAGTTACTATTTAAGTCTGATCAATGTAAAGTGCTACTTGTTTTCTTCCCTTTTCTAGCATAAAACCTGAGATTTTGCAAGCCAAGCAGGTCTGAGTTATTCAAGATGTGGAGCTGAATTAAAATATTCAGGAAAGACTAGCTAGAATCTCATGTGAGAATGGAACTAGCCCTCAGGACTTTAAAACTTTAGTTCACCATAACTGTCATTGCATAAAATTTAGTAGACAGCAAAGGACAAAGTGTTATGACAAAGTGACATTTGCAAAGTGAACACATCCAGTGCCAGGTGGGGAACTGGGTGAATGAACAAAGATGCCAGAAGATGTGTTTTCCTTGTCCTTTAGAAAGTTGTGTTGTTCAGCAGCTCTGCCAGTTTCCCTGGACAGGAATACTATTTTTCCCCCTAGGAAAACAGCCCTTGTCTCATACCTGGCATTTATTTGATTGGCAATGTTATCCTGTAAGGACACTAAAAGCAAAAGTATTCAGTGATCCCCAACGTTCTGACTGAGGGACCAAGCTGATCCCCACTTGTTTGGCAGCACCCTCCAGCCATTTGAAGCCATCTGATTTTCCAGCTCCATCATGAAAATCAGAGCTGCAGTAGCAGAAGCATGTCCAAACAAGGCAAGAGTTACCTAGACCAGGAATTATGGAAAGCTTGGAAAATGAGCAAAAGGAAGCAGACCTTCACTGTAGTGCTTGTCATAAAAAAGGCAAAGCTAGAAACAGACAGAAAAAACCCACATGCACAGAGTTTGACCAGAGCTGCCCCTGCTCCTGGGAGATCTGAGAGCAGTAATTCACCTCTCCAGGGCAAGCACCCACTGTACACATACTCTGCATTTATACAATTGTGACAGGAGAGACTTGTAAGGGCTTTTTTGGCTCCAATATTCCAAAACTTTATTCTTCACTGTTGTTTTTTTCCCCAAGATTAGAGAAATCTGCCTGGGAAATTCTGAGGCAAACATTAGCTGCTGTTAGTCTATCATTTATTGAGTGATACCAAATGCCACTAAATTAAAAGGCTGCTCCTTTACAGCTCCATTTGAAGTGTAATACTTTTGTTACCTCACAAGCAAAGCTGACAAAGCCACTTTGCTGTCTTCAGACACAAAAGGACATTTTGAAGTAAACCCCACTAAAACAAACTTGGTCATATTTCATTAAAATTGGCAAGGGCAGGAATTTTCATGCTTTAGTCGCTGCTCTCCAAAGAGCTTCAAAGAACTTCACAAAGAACTTCTCCAGCACTTCCTCATCCGAGCAGTCCTGCTGGACTCTTGGAAGTCTCTGCCTCTCCTTTCATGAGCAAGGTTGGCTTCATCAAGAGCTGATGACCAAGCCCTGGGAGACGCTGAATTCCTGCAGCCCAACATCCCTGGGAGATCTCATTATGCCTTTCAACAGCGCTGAGACAAAGGGAATGCCCCATTACACAGATGGATAAACTGAGTCATCGGGCTTTTAACACGACTTGCCCAAATACTTGAAGCATTGGTTAAATCTCACTGCACCTCATCCAGGCAATTAGTGTCCTCATGGTGAGCGGGTCTGGGTGAATTACTAAGAAGAGAAAGATGTGGCACTGAATAAATGACTGTGTGCACACTGTATGCCGTGACTGAACTGCAGATTAGATCTACTTAAACTAACTTTAAAATGAGCTAATACAGGTATTAGCAACAGATTGGCAGGTTTAATCTGCTGGGCTGAGCTGTGGGGGCTGGCTGAAATGCCTGGATCTGCTGGTGGAAGCAGGGATGCCTCCCTCCCCTGCCTCCTCTAACCACCAAACACCCTGCTGCCCGCTACAAATTAGTTTATAACTGAGGAAGAGTTCCCACATCAGACGCAGCCTGATAGCACAGGAAGGGTAGGAGCAGACATAACCTGGAAGGACCTGTTCCCCAGACAAAGATTGTCTCGATTTGCAGTGGGGCAGGGCTCCTCCCAAAACTCCACAGCCCTTTGCCAGCTGCCAGGAGGAGGCAAACCCAGCTTGGAGGCAGTGGACAAAGACATCTCCTCAATGCTGTGCTCACCATGGACACCTCCAGCTTCCCATCCACTTCCCTACCTCTCCCAGCACACAGCTCAGCCCCACTTCTTGGCAGCCCTCTGGAAAACCCAAAATATGTGGTGAAAGCCTGCGTAAATCTGGTTAATTTAATTACTTCTGGGAGATGAATATCTCTGGCTGTGGAGCCACATTAGCAAGCCTGATGTCAGCCCCTCCTGCGGCACACACAGGTTGGGGCAGGAGGAGGTGCAGGGGTGCAGCCAGCGGGGCTGGAGGCGGCAGGAGGGGGGCATGACAAGGTACAGCTTCTGACATCTGCCAGGGGGCAGGAACCAGGTTGGAAAGGGTCTGGATTTCTCTGCCCCATGCACAGCTTGGGGTGGGGGTGGATTGGAAACACAGCATGGCCCTTCTTTAGCAAAATGATTCCATTGCCATGGCTCCAAAAGCTTCTGGTTGCTCCCAGCACAGCAGAGAGGCTCAAAGAGCAAACAAGACTTGATGCTTATTCAGGCCTCAGGAAACCTTGGGCATGAGTCCAGACTCACCCCCAGAGTTGGGTCTTTGTTCACCTGCCTGTATGTACTGCACCCTCCTGAAAGCAGCTGTGCCCTCCCCACTGCTGGGTGCTGTGTCATCCCAGGAGCCACTTTAGGCACCCTGCTCCCTCCCAGTCCCTGAGCAGAAAGGTCAGGGACTCCTCTGCCACCTCTTCCATCACACAAACCTCTGCCATGCCTTGTAGATAACTCCTCTCTTTGCTTCTGCTCCTGTGAAACCACCTCACTCCAAAAAACCGTCCTTATTCTCCATGCTGAGGACATGAATTCCCACTGTTTTCAGCAGGAGTTATGTACCAAGGATATTTGCAGGTCTGGGAGTGTGTCTGAACTCCAGGGGCTAGTGCATAAAGGACAAAAATTTCCTATGGTGTCTTAAACCCAAATCATATTTCATTCAAAGCAGCTAATTTGCTTCATATAATGCAAGTTCTGGAGCAGCCCTTACAAATGGAAGCAATACCCTCCTGATATTCTCAGCAGAAGCATTTTCTTCTTATTTCTTTCTACATCCAAAGATTTTCTGGCACCCACATAAAGGTTAAATCTAGCCTGAAAGCATATGCCTTTCCTCTTTGAGTTTGATTAACTATGGCTGAAATGATACTGTGAACTGGAAGCTCTGATGACTGGAGTGGTATCAGACAGACAGACAAGCAGGGGGAGAAATGAGTCTTTTTAAGTTTTTGAAGTAGTTCTGAATGAGATCTAAATTGCACCAAATAATGTGCTTAAATAAACTGCTAGCAAAGGAAACAGCTGTCAGAATATTATACTTCTGTGGATCCAAGTATATACCCTACAGTTATGGAACAGAAAATTGCCAAATGAAGATTTAAAGTGACAAGATCTGTGTGTGGCAGCAACAGCAGGTAAAATGTAAGAGTCATTTAACCTGCTTTAAATTTAACTGTCCCGTGTATTGAGTATTGAAATTTTTTAGTGGCTGCCTTGTGAATTTTCCTCTCCATGCTTTGTTAACACAGCAAATTTCAGACCACATCTAATGGTTTAAAGCAACATTTTTAAACAGTATTTCCTGCTCTAGTACAGCCTGTCTTGGATTTATCAGCAGAATAGGAACTGTTTAAAAAAAACACCTGAAAGGAACAAGGCATGAAAATTAATGTATTATTTTCTAAGCCCTTCTCCCTGTTCCTTCTCCACAAACAACTTTAAGACTCAGATGCTCCATTGACGTGGGTGTGTAGGAAGGCTGGACCCACAACCTGAGTGAGTCTTTTGCAGATATTCTTGTGCCAATGGCTTGACATAACAGACTCTTGGGTATTGGGAAACTTCCGGTAGGCAGCAATTGTCTCCAAATATTTCACATCAGGGCTGTTTTGTGTGTGCAAATACACAGCTTAAAGACCTCTCTGGATAGATCATGGGCAGGTGGGTCACTACTGTTTGCTTTTGCAAATCACTTTGCAAGCAAGACTGGCACAAGCCCTTTGCAGGACAGATTTTCAGCCTCACCCCCTGCCTTGGGAAGCTTCCCAGCACAGGCAGGAATAACGACTGAGGATGCAATCCTGGCCTCAGCAGGTGACAGTCATTTTGACCTTGGTGAAGAAGATGAGAAAGACTTGACCCTTTGGAGTTTCAGACATTCCAATCAGTTGTAAACATCCCACCAAAGAGCCTGTGCTTGCAGGAGGAGTTGAGTCCCTGTGAGCTCTGTTGGGCTCACAGGGTACCTCAGTGAGGTGGTCCAAGCCAGGAAGCCCAGATCTAAATCTGACCCCCAGTTTAATCACAGCAGCCTCCCAGTGCTCCCTCCCTCTCTCACAGAACTCGGAAAACATCACACGTTGTTAATTCAAAGTGAGCTCACTAAAGAAATGCAAATAGAACAGTCGAAAACATTTAGATGAGTTTAAATGTATTCTTAAATATTTGGCCGAGTGAGGGCTGTGACTTTTTGGCTGCAGACATGCAGGTCATGAGCATCAGCTCTGTTTTCACCGGGGTTGGCCTGAGAGGGTGAAAAAAAAAAGGGTTCAGGTTTTTAATAAGCTAAGAACATGAGGCAGCCTGCCCAGTCAGGCTATGAGATGAAACATTCAATCTGATCCATCCCTATGGTATCGTGGAGGCTGTATTTTTGGAAGCTTCACTTTTTTACATTTCTATTTTCTCATGGCTCTGCCTCTGGACCTCATTAATCTCCATAGGACTTGCAAGTGAACAATTGCCCTAATTCCATCTGGCTGGAGTACAAAAAATAGACAATTTTTACAAAAAAAAAAAAAAAAAGAAGGAAAAGAGGGTTGCTTTTTCCTTTCTTCATCTCTTTCCCTCCTTATTCTGGAAATTCCTGGTGATTCTACTTAACAATGGATGTATGAAAAGCTTCCTTCTCAGGAGACAAAAATTAGGACTATAACTGAAAGTGCCAGCGGATGTAAATTAGAAATGAAGACAGTGATGGAAAAGGCTCATTTTTTTGTGATAGACAGCCAGTCATTCATCCTTTACAGGAGCCAAAGGGCTGCTGCTGGAAGGATACAGTGGCCTAAAGCTGGATAAACTCCGCAGTCAGAAGTTGAATGGGTTACTTTTAAGAGGGTTCAGAAAGTAATGGAGAAGGAAGTAGTTTTCTGATCTAACCACATTTCTAAAGTCACCAAAACAGGGTCTTGACATTCAGGTCTTCTGAAATAAAATATGCCATCCTACAACTCTGAAAAATGATGTAAAAGAAACGCAAGGTACCCAAAGCACACAGCACTTGAGTTTTCAGCTGGAATCAGCACCTCTGACTTGTCTCATCTAATCCAGTTTTGCCAGGGATTGTTAATGTCTAGAGCTGACCTGTGTCAAGGGCCTTTTAAAACGTTTGTTTATCAGGTTTGGGGTTTGTTTTTCTTTCATTCATAAAAGCTCTCCTCATTCGTATTTCTCATATACACAGACTACTACACTGCTCATTTTGGTACCTCAGCACTGGGGAATTCAGGGCAGCACATGGTCCCGTGCTGCAGCTGGGAGCTGGTGTCTTTGCCCTGCTGCTGCAGCTGAAAACCTCTTGTTGGTGGTACAAATCATTATCTGAACTGAGCTTTGTGTTTTAAGACAGTTTCAGTTCTGGATTATGAAGCAAAATGCAGAATTATTGAGAAAAGATGTTCACAGTAGCAGCTGAAACCGGCACATATCCAGGGCAGAGAAACTCGGCTTGCAGGTACCATAGCCTACACACTGTCCAGCTCCACAGACTTATTAAATGAATCCTGATTTACAGGCAGGTAATTAAGAGCAGATCTGCTGAGCAAGAGAGCAGTGTTTCTGAAGCTCCCCTTTGCCAGCTGGAGCACGGTGCTGGCACCAGGGCTGAGCCAGCCCTGCCAGCTCCTCCACTCCCACAGCTGCCCTCCTCTTCTCCTCTTGGCTTCAGGGTCCTCCACCTCCCTTCAGCTGAACAACTCTTCTGCCACCAGCTCTGAGCTTGCAGGAGGGGTTTTTGGTTCCATTTTCTTTCCTTTTTTTCTTTTTTTCTTGGTGAGATGTGTTTGTATATGTAATAAATCTTAAGACATGCCTTTGCTGAAGGGCTGACATACAGGATGCTTTCCTAATTCTCTCAAGCCTCCATTAATCCTTATTAATACCATTAGCATGGCTTATGAGCTGGGGAGAGAGCATGGAATTAATGCATTCTGGTTTGTCAAACAGCTACCTGTGTCACATTCCTATAAATCAAGCAGGAATGGGCATCCATGGCCAAAGTGTTTTTAAGTGGGCACCTCTGCCCTGCGGACCACACGTTCCTAAGGCAGCTTTAAATAAGCTGAGTCAGTGGCTGCTTTTCTGAAAGCTCCATTGGAGAAACTAACTAAACCCCTCCTTCCCATGGCACTACTTTAGAGCAATTAAACTTGACCTCAGGTTCAGTAGCCAGTCTCAGCTTAGCTCCTTCTGCAATTCCTAAATGACCAGGAAGGTACCATGTGCTGCTCCCTGCTCCTGTGATATCCGTGAGCACTGGCTGAGGTCTGATCAGATTTCTGGGCAGACTCTGCATGTTTGGGAGGCTTTGCAGCCTTTCTTCGTGAAGACTGAAAGGTGGGGAAATTATCTGGGAGAGAGGATGTTATAGTGGTTTCCATGTTCAGGTCCCAGTTTAGGTCTGTGCAGGTTGTAAGCTGTTGCAGCCTGAATTTCCCCGTCAGCAAAAGCATTTCAGCACATGCACAATTCTATTCAGCTGATTGACATTTCTGACTGCAGGACTTACAAAGGTAAACTAAAAAGGTATCTCCACTCTGGTGATACAGATAGGAGCCCTATTAAAAAATCTGCTCCAAATATGTGACCTGAAAGGTGAGAGGGGCAGAAACCCTCATGCTTTAGATGATGATGTACAGCATCAGAGGCTGCACTTAAAATTTCAGGAAAAAAGCAACTATCAGCCCTGGACAGACTTTAAATCCTTTAGTAATTCACAGCCTGGCCATGCACAGCCACATCAGACAGTGCTTGGGTCTGCGTGTTCATAGTTTTTAGTGATTTGGGTTGTGCCATGTCCAGGGAGCCAGAAAGTTGCATTGCCAAACACACGGCATTTACTGAGTATTTTGTACAGTTCATCTGCTTCTCTTACTTGCTGGAAATGGTAATCACCTTCTTGTATCCCACACACTCAAACTCACATCGGTATGAATTTGGAAAATGCTGTATTAAATGATTTATTCCATCTTTATCCATTTCCTAATAATGTAATGAATTATTGATGGGCACTAGGAAAAAGTAAGGGAAGCAGAATAGTATTTCAACAGAGGCAGTTATTCAAAAAAGTGAAGTGGAAGGAAAGTGTTTTCCATGCCATCAGATTTTGTACTTTGAAATATTTTCCTATGCAAAACTAGGACGACAATATAAAAACAACTCTCCTCAAGTACTTTTACAAATAGAAGTCTGTCCTAATGTAGAATCTGGCCAATGGACATGTACAGTCTTCTACTGAAAACAAAAGGCAATTCTGAAAATGTAAAGAATAACTTTGGAACAATATTCAGAATCTTTTCATTTAAAAATTCAGACAGAATGGAGGTTTTGACAATTAAAGTAAATCCTTGGGAAACACCTAAAAATTAAAAATTTAAGCTCAAATTCACTCTTTCACTCAGGCAAGCTGGATTTTAATGAATCAACCTCTCCTGTGCCAAGTATGATGAGATTTCATTCCTGACTCCACTTCCAAGGGCCACTCTGTGAAAAGATAAGAGGGGAGCCAAGAAGCCAAACTGCACCTCTTCTTAGGGAAAGAAAACAAGAAAAAATAGTTTAACATTTGTTACACTGATTCTTAAGGCTCTGCTGATACTAACACTTAAAATATGGGAGTAAAGATGAGACCAGACCTTCCTTGCAGCAAATTGGTAACCCCCAAGAAAAACAGCAAAGGCTGTGGTAGAATTCTGGTAACATTTGTGCCCTTGGTGCTTCAGAAAGAGAGCAATTACAAAAACATTCCCCCAAATAAAAACACCTGCACAGAGGATGACTTAACAGCAAAAAAACCCCAAAATCTCCACCCAGGAGGACTCTAAAAATATGCTCAATTATCTGCAACACAATGACAGCAGTTGATTCAATTTGAGCATTATGGTTTTATTATTTCTCTGTGTCAGTGGGATGAGTACTGTGAACAACAATCCCCATGTTTTTTTTGACAAAGCAGGAAATTCACAATGGGAAAGAAGAAAGGTAATGAAACCCTGAAGATGCCTTCTTCCTTTTAAAGGACTGGTAATGAGAAGGAAACTGGTTATAGTCAGAGCTGCCAGGCTATCAGATGGAATGAGATTTGAAGGGGAAAAAATTAATGGCATGCTAAATATGTTGTTGAAATGCACTGGGAATAGCTTCACGTTAAGAGGAAAACAGCTTAAAATCATGTAAAACGGAGGTCAGGCGTGAGAAGGAATGTGTCTGAAGAGAATTGTGTGCATGCTAAAAGCTGCCCACAAATTCTAAATACACACATTGAGAACTGCACAATAATCTGGTCAAACAAGGTTTTCAGAGGGGCAATTATCTACATCCGCAGTTATTTTGGGGTACACTGCATACTTTTTACTTATCACAATCTTGCATTCAGTGACATAAACAAATATGAGGATGTGGGTCACTACAGTTTTTTGCAAAAAAGCAAGAATGTGATAAGAGTAGTCTTGAATTGCTCTGCTAAAAATGTTGAATACTTTTACCAATTTCAATTATAGTGGCAAATTTCCTTTTATCTCTGTTCTCTGAGGGAATAAGCTTTGCACACTCAGGCTCTGGGCATGTGCGTAAGCACACCAAAATTTTGAAAGAGCTGGCTAATTTTAACTGTATCTGGCAGAGGAGCCATTGTCAAAGTTATGAAGGTCCTAAAGGCTTTCAGAGGAAAGGGAAAGGCTGCAGAGTGCCCTAATACCTTAATTCTGAATTCTCATGGGACCTCAACGTGGAGGCATGAATACATAAAATTAAATCATTTTCCCAATGTTCTTGAAATTACTTGCTTGAACATTACAGTAAATTGCAACAAGAAAAAGTCACATTTAAGCCACCAAAGTAGGAAGCCTCCTTTTAAACCAAATTGCCATCAAAATTTTGAAGACTAATTTATGGTAATTGATCAATGGGATGACAACAGAGGCTTCTTCAAGGGTGGCATCACAGCACAATCATCTTACATGGGAGGATTGGAAAACCGGCCTCGAAATACCCAGTCCTTCAAAGAGCAAAGTCACAAATGCATCTCCATCTGAAATCCCTTATAAATTTCTGAATGGTGCAGGCTCTCACTGCATTGTGACTCAGACAATAAAGGACATTCAGGGGGAAGAGCAACTGAAGGAGTGCTCCAGGGGAAGAGGAATCTCCCTTGCACCACCGTGAATGTGTGTTCAGAGACTGAGGCAAAGACCAAATAGCAGAGATGATTTGTAGGTGTGAATTTTAATTAGCTGGAGAAAGAGACTCAGCAGTGTTGTTCTAGGAGAAACTTCTGTCACCACAGAAACAGAGAAGTAGTGCTGGAACCCAGCAGTCCCAGGAAAATGGCATTTTGAAATCATAAACTCTGAGAACTCGACCTCTAGGAACAGGGAAACAAAAAAACAGCTGATGAAAGGAGCGGGAATGGCATTTGATTGCAAAGTTACGGGAAAGAAATCTGATGTAAAAATTTGTTTTGCCTGAATTTGATCCCAGTGCCATTAGAATCCAAAGGTTGTAGGGCCACTAGATGATTCTAGAGAATATTGTGATGACCTCCCATCTGAGGGAAGAAAATGAAAAATATTTAAGGCATTTCCATGAGAAGTTCCAGAGTGGCATTTTCCAAAAAAAGACTTTCCATATTAAAGAATGGATCCATCTGTAGTATTTTTTCTTTACTCAGCAGGTTAACAAGGTGAAGAGCTAAGAAATTTTTATTTAAGAGAGGGTCTTTTAGAAAAGAAGGTTCTGTGCAGCCTGAAGTTTTTCCAAGTCAAAAATCTACTTTCCTTAATCTAAAGGGTTAATGCACTGGTCTCTACACAGTGTTGTAAAATATCTTGGCCAGCTGGAGTGCTTACTACATAGTCCATAGTCTCAGACAAGCCTGTTCTCTTTAAATTGTATTTACATGGATTTTCTTTCTGGTTTTCTATTTGTTACACTGTGTTAAATAAATCTGGCTTTATTCAAGATAATTTGGATTTATTGATTATTACTGGGGACAATTACTCTGAGTGATGTCCCAGGGGAGGAAAATGAACCTCTGGCGAGGGGCACGGCGGTTAAGGAACTGTCACACTCGGTTAAAGGCACAGGAGCTCTCTCATAGAGAAATAAAAGGATATTCTGGCTGTGCTCACTGCACAGACCATCTAACTGGTGATTAAAATATGCACCGTGTACTCAGCAGCTCGTAAGGGATTTTTCATTTCTCTGTCACTGCATCAGGGGCCATCTGTAGTCACCCCTGTGTCCAGCCTGCTCTGGGTTCAAATCAACCACTGAGGCCCAACCACCACGGCCCCAGGTGGTAAATGCCAAAAATTGAACCAGCTTTAGAATTTTCAGCTAAATGTACATCTAGGTGATGTCTTCATGGCCTGTAGATGTCTGATATAATGGAAAAATACCAATTCTTAAGCCTTTTTGCCTTTATATGACATACTTCCTCTATAGAAAAGAAAGATAGGGTTAAAGAGAAGACCATCTTAATAGTGTTTGAACTTACACTTCTTCAAAAGGCAATGATAAAATTCCCTTTGACACAAAGAAAGTAACCTTGTCACAAAAACAAACAACAAAGCCACACAGTCCGAGTCTTCTGGAGTCTCAGTTCTCGATTTAAAAAGTTCATTCAGCTGCTGTTTGTTTCTATTTACATTAAAATCCTTGCAGTTATAGATGTGGTTTGTACCAAATATGTCATTGCTGCTCTGGGTTTGCCTCAGGTCTGTACAGCCAATGTCCCTGGGAGCAGAGAGGAGCACAGGGGAATCTCAGCCACGTCCCTGGGTGGGGAAAATGAAACATCCCAGTGATGCTTCCCAGCTCCCTGTGAAGGTGATGCATTGTCACCTCCACAGAAGGACTCCCAGGCACAAACTGAATGGTGTTGCTACACACTTCTTATGGATTTTTTTTTTTTTTTTTCATTATTTGAAGAAAAAAAATAGGGGAAAGAGAAAGGATTCTGAGAGAGGCAGTGTCCCTTTTCCAAAGCCTGATGGATAGAAGAGATGCTGCTATTCAGGAAATTGAGGTGGGAATAAGAGAAGGTTTCCACTCATCTCTGATCAGCCCATTATAAAATTTTCACTAATTTAAGTCCTGCAAGCAAATAACAGAGATCTAAAATGTAATCAGACAAACCCCTGCATGTGCTGACACATCTCAGCAGTGGTGTGGCTGCCCAGGGAGGGGAGAGAGTAAATGGGGGTTGGGAGTAGAGAGGGATTATTTTAGCATTCTGTCTCTCTAGGGTTGCATATTTGTGCCTGTCCCTGCTCATTTGCCTCTAGCAGAGTCAGTGGACAAGGAGAGAGATCACGAAGATTTACAGCTGTTTGAAGGGGAAAGAGAATCAGGGCACAGGCAGAGAAGCCCTTGCTGTTCACACACTCCTGGGGACTATTTTTTTCTCTTTGTTTTGATTCTTTACTTAAGAGTTCATCAATGTTTAAATACACAGAGAGCCCTTTCTCATAGGACAACAGCGGCCGTGAAGAAAAAGAGGAAAAAAGCACTTTTATTTTAGATGTTATCTCCAAGCAGTGTATAAGATTTACACAGTCACTGGCTGGATTGTTGAAAGTGCTTCAGCACAGCTTTAGCATGTCCTTGTCTCTCAGGGCAAGGACACTCAGGAGTTCAAACCTAAAAACACAAATAAAAATTAGGTAAAACCTTCATGATTTGTTCACTTTCTAACATGAATTTTGGTAGCCACTAAGATCACACACATCCCACTAATCTTAGGACATCAGGAAAGCTCATTGTTCTCTGAAGAAACAGCAGAGCTTTATGAAGCACTTACTTATCTATTTTTATTTATTTTATTACTTATTCCCAGCCACCCATTTATCTCAGTTAGTTACATTATATTCACGCTGGTAGCATCAAAATGCCTCATGGTCTTTAAAGTATTTATCCCGACTCTTCCTTATCAATAATATATTGCTTTTCTCATGCAAATAAAGTACTTTTCTGCCCTTGATAAAACGAGGGCCTTGGGGCCATGGTTTGAATATCCACATGTAGGTGAGTGGCCCAGGTTCACCTACAATGATGTGAAAATATTGCTTCATTTCATTTCCACCTTGCTGCAAATCTCCACTTGGCAATGCAGACTGACAAAATGGGTACTCCAGGACATTGCTACCTCTAATTCCAATTGAAAACAAAATTCCTTGTAACCAGTTTCATGTAACATGAATATGAGGACTTTAGATAACAGGTAAATAAATATCTCTGAATTTCTCCACTAAGTAAGCAAGTTAAGAAGTCTCTAACAAAGGTGACAACAGAACAGAGTCTAAACCTTGTCTTTCACCTTGCACCTGGTTCATTTTATTGTGTTTTCCTGCAGCAACATAAGTGAAGTAGACAGATGTATCTGTTGATTTTAAGGCAGATATTTTCCTTGTGGTTTTTTTCTTCCTGGTTTTATCTTAGGAAAGAAACCCAGACAACATATTGCCGTTCTTTATTCAGCATTCACGAGGAGGTATTTAACTTGACTGGAAAAGGAGCAAATTTAGGATGAAAATGGGGGAAACATGAATCAAAAACACAGGGAGTGGCTGTTTTCTTGGAAAGTTTGTCACAGTTCCGGGTTTCAAACAGAAGCCCAGGAAACAGAGGTCCTGCAGAGATTGCAAAAGATGCTGGAAGTGCTCTGACATGGCAAAACCCAGGACAAGGCAGAGACACACTCATGGCACAGCAAAACCTCTTTTAAGCAATAAACCAGAACAGTAAATTTTCAGCATTTTTACTTCTACCCCCAGGCAAGGGAAACAATCTTCATTATACTGAAAAGTAAATAGAGGCAATCTCAAGGAGACCTTTTACAGAAGCAGCAGAGAAGTGTTGTGTAAAGCAGGGCTGGGATTCTGCACTTTTGAGACCAGGGAGAAGGCTCGGTTCAGCAAGAGGGAAAGCAGCAATATCTTTATCTGAGCTGAGCTCCCCTGTTTCTGGGCTGCAGGGAAAGTGTTATTTCTCCTTCACCAAATGAGTCTGAAGTCTCACATAGGGCATCTTCAACTATGCCCCAGCAGAGAGCAGGTAAAGTGCAAGACAGATATGGACCTGCTGGAGGGAATCCAGAGGAGGCCAGGGAGATGCTCTGAGGGCTGGAGCCTTTCTGCTCTGAGGAAGGGCTGAGGGAAATCTGAAATCTTTCCCCCTACCACTGTATTCCCCACCTTCTCTTGGACTATTTGTAGAAATGTGGACCATTAACCGAATGCCAGGTGTTAGAAGAGACCCAGAAGTTTCAGAGTTCTAATAAAGGGCCTAATGAAGAAAAAAGAGATGCTGCAAAAGCAGAAATGCCATCCCTGAGTTATGAAGTCCCTGAAGTACAGCCTGCCTGGCTTTCAGCTCCTGATGTCCATCAGCAGTGACACGGCCCAGGCACTCCAGCCCCTGACACATCAGTGTGGGCTTTCCTTACCCTCCCATTCATTGCACGAGAGCACAGCCACCAAGAGACATTCCCACCAGAGACCAGCCTTCCAAAGTGTCTGCCTGTGCAGGTCCAGGAGAGATCTGAGCCTCATCCCTGGGATTTTATTTCAAGTGCCTTTTCTGTAGCTCCTTCCTCTGTAGGTTAATGAAGACTTAAGCACTCCGTCTCAGCAGCACTGATGTAAAACGGCTGCTTATTGCCTGTTCCATCTCACTGACTTTTATTGTGATACTTAAACCAAAATGGTGAACTATTACACTTCATAGCCTGAAAATAAAAGCAGAATGTTAAAAAGCAGAGGCTATAACCTCTGATCCAGTCAAAATTGCTCTAAACATCCAAGGCTCATAATCTTGAGACAACTCAGCTCCATGGGGACAGGGAAAGGCATGGATTATCATCCACAGCATAGGAGGGACTTTAATTGTAATGCTACAATTTTTATTCTTGCCATGTTCAAAGATAACAGGAGAACCCCAAAGCCAGCCTGTGAAACAGCTCAGCTCCACTGACTCCAGTGGAGTTAATCCAGTTTACACCAGTGGGAATTCAGCCCATTTTTTAGAAGGCCTGAATAATCTGCAGCAAATAGGAGATAATGGTTCTCCTTTTCTTTGGACCACATTAAGAAGCCACTGAGGTGATGGCAGCCAATTCTCCCTGTTTCCAAAGGCCCACCTCTTCTGCAAATCATTACAACTACAAACACTGCATTTCCAATTCTGCACTTTACAGGAGTCACTTGGGCAGTACAAAATCCATTTTTAGAGCCAGGAGGTCCTGGGGTCAGATCCACAGAGGCTTGGGCACAGGAATCAAATAGGAGAAGGGAGAGGGTTGGCTCTCACTCACATTTTCAACTTCCCGATCTTGGGGAAAGCCAGAGGCCAGTTGAAACTGGCTCAGCTTAGAGGAGGGAAGGGACTGTTTTTTGCTGTAATCTCACTCCTTACACACACACAAGTATGTTCTGTTAATTTTGAAATAACATTGTCTTTAAGGGCCTACTTTAGATATATCAAAGTTAGCCAAGATGGGTTTAAGTTCAATATCCCAACACACTTCCCACCCAGCCAGTGGGAAAGCATTATTGAACCAAAGGAGCCTGGGTGGACACCTTTAGTAACACAAATTTACCAAGTGGTGACACAATTCTTGTGGAGAACCCCAATGGGTAAAGGTGACACTACTCAGAATCTCTGGTGTTAAACAGAGTGAAAATGCAAAAAGGTAAAGTTGCAAAGATGAAATAGTTTGAGGGATTTCTACTTCGGCCCAAGGTATGTAAAACGGGTGAACTCTGACAAAAGGATCCTGTTCATGTGGAACCTGTAGACACTTCAGAGACTTCAGAGCTTGTCTTTCTGCTTTTGGTTTTGTCCCTGGTGAAGCTGAGCAGATTGCTGAAAGCCCATACCTTTGAGGGAACTAGAAAAAAGACTCATAAAACAATCTGCAAAATTAGACATGACAGCCATTCAGGCGGTCCCTGTTCCCCTAAAACAACTCTACTAAAACAGGGAGGTGTTTGGGATTGGAGCAAAGTCCCAAGAACTTCTGCCAGACCATGGCCAGGACCCTAGAGTAACCACAGAGAAGACTGGCTCCCATAGAGAACATCTTTGCAAGCAATCCTGGATTAATGGGACACTGGGAATTAATCCAGCACTCAGTAAAATAACAGAGATAAGATTTTTTAAGTGACTCATTCTTTGGAGAGTGTTTTGGGGTACACAAGTCAAGACACCTCAATCTGTTAAGGAACATAGGAGGGACCCGACTTTCAAGAAGAAGCAGATTTAGGGATAACAGATTTACATATCAGGTTCTTTGAAAGCTGCCTCAAGGTAGGAAATAAAAATAAAGTGACGCAAAATAAGTACTACCAAGGCAACCTAGGGTCTGTATTTGCTATTGAAAAATATTTTTTAAGATCAGCAGAATCCAAAACAATTCACTCCTGCACAGACAAGGTCTGAGGAAGTTCTTGCTAGAGGAAGCTTAAGGTACAGAGGGCTTGAAAGTGTTTAAAGGGGGTTGGAAAACCTCTTGGACAAAAAATATCCCTTGAGGTTTCTTAGAAATACATTCTCGGCAATTAAAAAAAAATGTAATGAAATGAAACACTTTATTGTAGATAAAGATAACATTTATAGCTCAAGAAACACCCGAGCCATCAGATCCTGGGAGAGTTTTGTGGGGAAGTGTCTCCATGTGTCTGATCAGTTCTCCCATGCTCCCTTAAAATCCTGCTGGCCATCCACTTTTAAGGAGAGAATATAGGGCTGAGCAAGCCTTGGTTTTGATCAGTGCAGATGTTTTCCTATCCTAATGTTCATATGTCTGAACACCTTTATGGAGGTAAGGATTTTTAGAGCTCCTGATAACTGTGAAGATGGCACTGGTCTGTACCTGGTACTTTCTTTCTAGACTTTGCAATGATCACAGGGTTTTTTTCTACTTTAAAAAGAAGCAAAATTTTAAGGAACTCAGTCCAGAAACTTGGGCCCTGAAATGCAGAAAAAAAAAGGCTTTGGAAATACCTAAAAATAGATGCCATTAAGGAAATAAAACAGTTTGATATAACGCAGTAGCAGCTTTACCTCTATGAAACAGCAAAGCCAAGAGAGATCCAACTAATGCATCACAGCTCTGTAGCTCCCATTCCCAGGAGCTGATCACCCCCAAATCTTCACAGCATCCCCAGGGGACAGCAGAGCACTGTTCTGTCCTTTTTCAGAACCAGGGGAGCGGAGCACAGGTAGAATA
Organism: Eopsaltria australis; assembly: GCA_034509425.1. Lineage (NCBI taxonomy): Eukaryota > Metazoa > Chordata > Aves > Passeriformes > Petroicidae > Eopsaltria > Eopsaltria australis. The sequence continues at coordinate 1,873,022 of JAVTVJ010000358.1, read as the reverse complement.
AGCCATTTACCCAAGGTCTCAGAGGAAGCCTGCAGTGCACTGCAGCATTAAAACTGAGACTCCTTATTCCTGGACAAACACTGGTGCCCCGAGGCCAGCCAGGCTCTCAGTCCAGCTCAGCCCTGGCTGAATTGCTTTGCTTCCCCCTCCTCGGGGGCATCCCCGGCTGCGCCGAGCGTTCTGTGACCTGCTGCCTCTCCAGCCACGGCTCAAAGCCAAGGGAATTCAGTTCCCCTCTTGAAATCCACTCTCTCTCTCATGATAATGAGCACTTTAATCCATCAGGAAAATGCAGAGCTTCTTGGCGCCGCTTTTTATTCCTGATCTGTGTTTTCTCTCTCTCTCTTTTAGGTTAATTTATCTGATTACATGCGATGCACTGCGGCCGTGTTAAGGTACCAGTCGAGTTTCCACTTGGAGGCTTGGAGGAAAGATTACCATTAAAACGTGACTTCCATCCACTCAGCTGAAATTACTATTGATTGCCAAAGAAAAATATTTGTGCTGTGAAGCTGGGAGCTATGATGTTGAACCGTATTAACATAATGTTAGCATAGCTACGGGTGTTTAGTGGCACGCAATCAGATTTGAAATGAACGTTGATTATAGATTGAGATTAATGTTCACATATTCATAGGAACACAATGAAAAGAGCAATTTCCTTTCTACTACAGATCAATGGTTTCCCCATTCAATTATACAGCTGTAATAATTGCATTATGCGGAAATATTTCTTAATGGCTTATTTCATTCTTTCTGTTTGCCTGTGTGTGTGTGTGTGTGTGTGTGTGTGTGTGAGACAGACAGAAAGAAAGAAAGCTCTTGTGGACTTGTACTCACGCATGCATGTGTGAAATCTTTTGTTGGTGGCACTTGCCAAAGCCTGCATCCAATGCAAAATACTTCAATTACCAGTGCAAATGCGTAATCTTTGGCTGAGCTAATAATCTCTTGGCATTTTCCCACTATTCTCTTTATTCCCCAACAGAGACCTCAGATTCCTCTGCTTGTTTAAGGTTTTAACAGCTGGGTCCCTCTGCACAGCAGAGGTGATCTGTGTGTGGCTCTGAATCCCCAGCATTGCCCCAAATGGCACCACCACAGCCAGAGACACCTTGCTGGGTCCATGCTGCTGTGTCCCACTGGTTTAGCATGAATAGAAGCTGGAGTTTTGGGAGCATTGCAGTCTGGGATAGCTGAAATTCAATATTTTCTTACTCCTGTCCATGCACTCTCAGCAGAAGAAAAAGAGTAGTTAAGCAAAATAATTGCCTATGAGCTTCCAACCTTGTTCTTATCATACAGGGATTTGGACTCAAATTAAAAATGAGGCCTTGAAGAGTGAAGGCACATCTGCAGAAACAGGAAACAACTACTAGACATTTTATCTAATAATCAAGGCAAGACAGGGCACCATCTGAAGGGAAATCTGGTAGTGAATGGAGACTAACTTCAAAAGCACCTAAGGGATGAGGATAGAAGAACCTTCTCTTTCTATTTTAGTGCAGTGCTGCTTGAGGGGTCTCTTCTCTCATTTTCATCAGAAATAAACATTCTCACGTCTTCTCTCTTTTAGATAAAGCATATTAGCTGAGATGTACTCTCCTTCTAGGAAGGGACCACCTTTGCTTTGCTGGTTTGGTGAGTCAGCAGCCTAGAGGAGAGGAACAAGAGAACAGATGTACCTTCCTGGAGGGGCTCAGATGGTGGTGTGAAAGAAGTCTTGCACAGGAAAAAGCCACATCCTTCAGAGAAAGTCAAGCTGTAAGAAAATAAAAGAATAATATCAGGAGCTGATGGAGCAGCTTATGGTACATTACTTGGCTCAGATTTAGGGGATGTCCTGTCGTTGAACCTTTTGACTTCAGATGTCTTAAAAACATCCCTGCAGAGATATTTTGCTGGACAGCAGAGCTGCCTGCAAGGCATGTGCAGAAGCACATTCTCCAAGCCACCTCCCAACAGAAGACTGCAACATTTCCAAGCTCTGTATCAGACACATCGCCACATTGCTGGCAATGGTCAAAACTAACAGGGCAATAAAAAGATTCCCAAGGCACACTTGAGCAGTGAACTTTAGAGGTTGTTCAACTCTGAGGCTGAGGGTGTTCTGGTTGTACACCATTTCTGCTGACTCTGCTCCTGGCATTAGGAGGAGTTTTGAGAAGTTGTACCAGTTGTCATGTGAGAGCTGCACCATGTATTTAAACTGTCTTGACTTCCCCAGGAGAGTTCATTCTTTTCTCTGCGGAGAAATGTTTCTGGCAACACAGTATAAAGTTATTCCTCAGCATAGTATGGATTATTGCATTTGCCTTGCTTGTACTGCAAAGTCATTGAGGTAAAGAGTTAATTTTTGCAAGTTTTTTTTCCTTTTTTTCTTCCCCAGAACACCCAGAAAAAAAAGACATCCACATTTTGGTATATTCTACATTTCACTCCACATTGTAGGAGAGATACACAAACAGTGGGAAGCTCATAAGCAGGATTCAAAGACAGATGTCAAACCAGTTTTAGTTGCTTTTGAAGAAAACTCCACCACAACTTGTTATATGGAAGGAATTACTAGACAGGGCTTACAAGAACTGCAGAGTCACTATTCCCCTTGTGATGCTGAGTCATCAGAGGGTAACAAAAGGGCGACGATGAGGCAACATGAGCCACTCATTCAGCGTTTAACTGCTCCCCTTTTTCCCCTTTCCTCAAAGTTTCACATCTCTGTTCACTTGCCTCAGTTGTTCAGAAGTCACATGGAGGGACAGGCATGTCTCAGCTCTCACATGCAGTTTTGCTTTCCAGACAATAGAACTTCAAAAATACGTGGTACATTTGAAGCATCTTGCCTGGAGGAGAAAGAGATGGAAGTAATGGTTGCTTTTATTAAACTAAGTATGTGGGCTTTTGGGAAGTGGGATAAGAGGAGTTAAAAGAATGGAGAATGTGGAGAAAACAAAATAAGTTTGATAAATCCCAGTGAACAGAACACAGAATTCAAAGGCTGTGATGTTTAAGATTTTGAAATCTTAGCAATTTTCAGTGCATATTCCTGAGACCTGTAGGGGAACTTTGTTTTCAGAAAAGATGTTTTAGTTTCCCAACTTTTCATTTAACTGAATAACAAATTGTTCTGAAAGTCTGTTCTGAAAGACTGGGTTATTTTTTTGTTCTTCAGTCACTCCCAACAGTATGGTTCAGTCTCTCCTGGCTGAAACTCACTTGAAAAATAGCAAATACTTCTGTTTGTCTGCTACTGTAATGTACCATGAGTGTTCAAGGCAGATATTCTTCAGCATTCTTTAAGAAGAACATTATTATGTAAATTATTAGATCACAAAGGCAGCAAAAGCTGAAAAGAGCCTAATATGTCTTTATGAATAAATTGCTGAAGAGAATCACAATACAGACAATTAACAGAGAAGGGAAAAGGTGAGCATTTAAAAATATTTCATTGAAAAATTAAAAAATCTGTCCCAGACTTCTCTTGGATGATCGCTGGACCTCTTTAGAAACCTGCAGAGGACTTCCTCTCACCTGACTTCAGACAACTCTAGTGTGGGCAATGGTGTGATCCAGTCATCCATGATTCATTCATGGCTGAGTCAATGGAGAGAAGAAGGGATCTGTAAATCATGATTAATGACCAATTTTAGTCAAGCACATCAAGACAAATGAATTGTTCTTCAGAACTGTTAACTGTTCACCATAGTCTGTAGGAGAATTTACACAACTGACTCATATGGAGGTGTTTAGACATTTCCATTTTATGCATCTGCAGTGAAAGTTTGGAAAAAGTGAATCTGAACCTTTCCTAAATAACACAAAATATAGAAAAATCTGGGTATTTGTATCAGCACAGATGACAGGAACATTTTTTTATTATCAAAAAATATCTGGACATTTAAAATCACAACAACATTTAATAGCTAATTAGAATCTCTTTCTTCTCTTCAGCAAAAAATAAGGAAGCAGAATCTGCTGGAGGCTTGTTCAACCACAGGTTAATCTGAAATGTGAAATCACATCTTACTAGGTGGGAAACATAAAGAAAGACTTTGTTCACCAGCTTATTTTCTACAGATTTTCTGAGTAGCCTATAATTTGGCCTAACGCTTTACCTTGTAAATGTGGAAGCACATGGCATGACCTCCTACTCCTAATGGCCTTCAAGAAGCTGAAGTTGGATTATTTGGGGTCATGGGTAACAACTGAGAAGTCACAGGTCAAATTCAAGCCCATATTACATCTCTAGAAAAAATAACCTTTCCAATAACTTCTGGCATGACCTCTAGCTCTGGTAAGTCTGTGAGGGGCTCTTGTCCTCCATTCACACATTCATGTATTCAAAATCTCCTGAAACATGAAGAAAAAGTTCTTTAACCTTGATTGCTTTGGTAGAATGCTTTTTTTTTTTTTTTTTTATTTTTTTTTCCCTTTCCTTAAGGATAATTGTGGTTTTAGAAATGCTATTTATGTTAAATACCTTGTCAGGAATGCTGATTTTAATCATATGCATGAGTTCCACCAGTGCTGCTCCACAGAGTCCAATGGAAATATCATATGAGATCAAATAAGTAGATTTTCCCCTTTTGGGGACAGATACACTTTTAAGAGAGGCATTGATATCCAATAGGTGTCTTAATTTATGACATGTTTAGTTTTGTGCATGACTACTACAGATGCCTTTGTAGAGGAGTGAAAATGCAGGTTTTAGCATTCTGTACTCTCAGGCTTTGTTCATTGTTAGATTCTGGCTCGTGCAGGTGCACAAGTGCTCATGACTGCTCAGAGCAGCATCACCACAGTGAAAATTAATATTCAATTATCAGTGAGGCAGGCTGAAGGGCCAAAAGGTCTGGAGACACAATGGAACCCAATTTGTGTCTATCCATTTACTTACCCTGAAGCAAATTTCTCATCAAACTAGGCCTGCCTTCCCTGGAACAACATCCTCACACAAACAATGATGACGTTTCTTTCTGCCCACTGGCTCAGTCCTTTCAGGAAATAACATGACTTTGTTGTTCTCTACAGCACCATAAGCAGAGCTTGGCCAATGCCAAAACTGCATTTATATTTACAAAAGTAACAAAAAAGAATGGACAAAATGAAAGTGGAAGGGGCTTAAACAAAAAGTTGTAGGAAAAAGAAGCCTTTATATTGTCTAACACTGTTAAAGAGGCAAATACAGTTTGTCATGTCTCTGAAACACCAATACGTTTCCAGAGCAGTAATATGTGATAACAGATATTAATATTTTAATAGTAGTTCAAAGAACAACTAAAAAATCTACCAGTGTTCATAGATGTTACCTGTCAGAAAATAACTCATTTTGCAACTTGACCTTCTCCTATCTTAAGCTGGGAGGCTGATGACAGAATTCTAATTCTCGGTTGTGTGTAAAACTTTGCTCGTTTTTATGAGACCACCAAGCAAAATTTGTGAATCTGTGTCTTGTGAAAGGTATTTTCAAAAGGAATGTAAACACAGCACGTTTGAGGAAATGAATCTCTATTTGCATCTCAAGCAAAGCATTTTTTGTTTGAGCAGGCGAAATATATAATTGTCTAATTTCTTTTTTTTTTTTGTGTATATCTAAAAATGGTGCTAGGCCTGGCATCCAAGGGAATTTGCCTTCTTCACTCCTGGCTGGAGCTGAATTTCATCTTTCAGATTTATTGCTAAAGCATGTTGAAACATTTGTCTGTCCCATGGGTTAACAGAAGTCTACAAATTTGAGAATTCGGTGTACATCATTACTGAACCCCTGTTAACCAAAACACCATGTGCAGGAATGTCCATGAGGCATATATTTCCACATATATAGATGAAGTATATCTATATTTTTCTTTTTAATGTTTTTTTAACTTTCCATTTTACAGTCTTTAGACTTCAAATGACATGCTAGAAGGAAAACTTACTTTTTGGAAAATAACAACCTGGATGTGTGTGCTGAAGCACCCTCTGCTAACGTGACTCTCAGCTCTGCTGTTCCTCCTTTGCACTGATATCCTCTGCCCCTTGGTCTGGGCATTCAAAGCCTCAGTGTCAGCTGTTTTTGTGTTATGCTGATAAAACAAATCCACAGCTTTCTTGTATCCATAATAAGAAAAAAAGGCATGTTCCTTTTCTGGGCACGTTTTTCCACCAAGCTCTGCTAGTTTCCTTCTCAGTGGAAGAAAACAACCAGGAACTCCTGAGTTCTGTCCTGACGGAAGGGAACTCATCCCTGCCTGCGGCTCAGAGCTGGGAAAGGACATGGGAAGCACAGTTGGACAAGCCTGTGGGACTGCTACAGTTCTTAGGGGTGAGTGCAGACAGTTTTGAGAGTTGCATGATTTAGAAAAGCCATGCTGGACAGTGTTTTGCAGCCTACACCCAGACAAAGAGAGAATATGGCTTTTTTACGGCCATTTTTGCATTCCAGGAATGAGGAACAGAGCCCTGCTGGGAAACAGGATGAAAAATTCAAGTACGAGCCTTTACATGAGGCCGAAACTTTCATCATCACTGGTTAGCATTACGAAAAAGCAGCCCTCGTGCTGGGTAGTGCCTTGTAACTGGAAGGGCTTATATGTCACACTACATTGAAATACGCAAACACTTTTCACCTCAGCTCAGTAAATTCTTGGCATCAATCACAACCACCTCCTTCTTCACCTGAAGTGGTTTACACAAAACTGCCCATAATTCACTCTTTCTGAGGTTCACTGGCTCAACGAACCAAATCAAACCATCCCTGCAGGTTGCAGCAGGCTCGCTGCTCCTCTCCCCCTTCTCCCCACAGGCAGCAGGAGGGGAGTAGAGCAGCACTTGCAGTGCACCCCATCTGTGTGAACTGGCTTCACTCTTCATTTTGTATTTGAAATTCCAGATTCACCCTCTTCCCTTTGCCCAGCAGTGTCCCCCCTGGCTGGGCCAGATGTTGCTTTGCTCCTTTATAGCAATACTGCTGCTGCCCTCTGTGTGCAGATGTTGGGGTCAGAATTGCCAGCATCAAACTTCTTTCAACCTTTTATTTTCCCCCCATACAGTCCCTCCTATCCCCCCCATCCAATATGCAGTTACCCAAACTCATGCTGGGCCCTCAGGATCAAAGTGAGTGACATGAGTACAGATTGCTGTGCTAGCACAGGTTTCTGCACAGTTCAGCTTCTTGCTGCAGTGGCCAGGCTCTCTTACACTGGAAATTTCATTTTCCATTTGCAAAAGGCAGGAATTGCAAAGCTCCAGAGCCTCCTTATCCAGCAGAGATGTAAAGGAGTGCTGTTACTCTCTCCTGATACCTTCTAGTGCTGGGCCAAGGATTTCTTAGAGTGAAGCATCAAAGTAGAGTGCTGAGTTGTAATATGAGGGGGCACAGAGGAGCAAGAGGATATTCTACTTTCCCTCCTTCCTTCCTTCCTTCCTTCCTGGGGATTCCTGGCAGTTAAGTTTAGGTTAAAAACATGGAAAGATCAGGAAGCTATTTGAGTGGATGAGGCCTCTGGCACGTACACTTCAGCCTGGTGAGCATCTTGGTGAGTGCTTTGCAGTGTGGGAGGTTCCATGCTGAGATCAACAAGTCTTCCAACCCTCAGTGCTATTCTGGCTCAGATGGAAGCCCCCATCTGTTATTATCCTCAAGAATCTCCCTGCATAGCAGGATCCCCCTTGGATGTGAAGCTACAGCTGATCAGATGTTACTGGCTCTTCTTCAGTAGGTGGAAAACAAGAGTATGGAAAACTGAGTATGGAAAACTTCCTGAAAACTGTATCATCATCCTGAGGGTGGGAAGCCAAAAAAAACCCCCAAAAATGCAAGGCAAAGAGCAAATAGATCAGTCTCTACTGCACCTAAAGACCAGCCTTGGTTTACAGGGAAAATGAGATTTATGTTATCAGCCTGCTCCTTTAATGATCGTTTGCTGACAATGCAAAGCCATCCCTTAATGGAGTATGACTGGCAATCCCCACTGAAGAAAGAGCTCTGATTGGAAAAGCAGAGTTTGATTCAGGTCAGGCTTGAGGTACGCACCCAAAATACTGAAAGCACTGAGAAGAGGATCAGCATAGAGCAAGGCACTTGCTGCAAGTAATTTAATCAATTAATTCAGCCTGTTTCTTTTTCTCCCTGCTTGCAAAGTGTTCACAGGCTGATTACAATTTCTCCAAATTTATTTCTTATTCAAATTTGCTCAATGGTATCTTTTTCAGTTTTAAAAATAAATAATATTGACTGATTACAAACAATTCTCTGTGAGGACATGCTGTTCAGTATGCAAAATATGGTCTGATTTAGCTAATGACTTGATCACATGGAGCACACAGCATCATTTCTCCTCTGCAAGTGACAGCTATAGATCTTGCAAGTCAGGAAGAAAATCAGAATTCGTCAGTGGTGCAGACATTAAGGGAATAGGGTCTGATAAACTGGTTAAGGGAGTTAGAAACTTGGAGCATCCTAGAGGAAAAATCAGCCTTCTGAGATTTGCTGGCTGTGTGTAGAGTTTATATTTAACTTTCTTTCCTTCCCTATCTCAGACAGTGGCCTACAGCAGAGAGACAGAAAGGCTGTTTAACCTTTGTATATCCTAACTAGTTCCAAATCTTTCAGAATTGCAGAGTGGAAACCGAGGGCAAGAGAAGGAACATACAGGATGCAGCCAAATCTTGAATTTACCTTTTTGCTGTCCAACGAGCATGTTCTCAGCCACAGTGGAAAGGATTCTGCTTTGCTGTACCTACAAGCCAACAGCAAATTGTCTACAGCCTGGTGGAAACAAAAACACACATAAGAGTTGTGACTAAAGGAGAGACTAAGTGTCTCAGTGCTTGCTCTGAGCTGAGGAATTTTACACCAAAACCATTCCCCCAGGTCCCTGAAGGCTGTGTCTAGTTCAAAAAGCATGGACAAGTGGAGGTCAGGGGAGGGACAGAGAGTTCCTTCTCAGCAGCTCATGGAAAGGTGCAGATGCTGATTCTCCAGTGGCAGAGACTGCTATGAATGGGTTAAATCACCATTTGTCAGGAAAGACATCCACTGAATTAATGCCACTTTGTGGTCAATCCATGGCCCAGACAATCCCCCAGGCTTCCTTCCAGTTCTTTCTTTGGGACTGGTCACAACATAAGAAAACAGATCCCCAAAACCTCCTTGCCCAGGTCTTGGCCAAAACCCAATTTATTCCAGGCTTCCACCTCCTGAGACTCTTCCAAAAAGAGGATAACCCAAGTGGCTTTTGAATGCAGGCACTTGTAGTTCATCGTTTACCTGGTTCCGTGCAAGTGGAAATCAATTACCTCAAATATTTGCATGGCACGGCACCAGGAAAAGGTGTGAGTGCAGATCATGCAAATCAAACTGACACCTGAGCCAAGTCTGCAGAGTCATTTCATCCCAAGCAGCATCACCAATGTCTAAAAGAGACTGGCTTGGCCTAATCTGAAATGCAGGACCAGAATTAGATTGGAATATGGGGGAAAGTGTGGAGGAGCAGGCCTGAGGGTCCCTGCAGAGCCGTGTGGGACAGGCTGAGCAGCCTCTGGGGCTTCCTGCTCACTGCAGGGCTCTTCTTTAGCTTTACATTAAAGCCAAATTTAGCTACACAAACCATACGATGGTGTCATATGGCAAAAAGCTCAGAGGCTGTGAATCCACAGTGTCAGTACCAGGACAGGGGGATTTCAAAGCAGCTGTTAAGGTGTAGGAGTGTGTACATGCATGGAAATCCAAGTGGAATTTGGAATGGTAAGAAACGGGCTTTCTCTTTTAAAAATGCACCTTCCACCCCCATTTTTTTCTGCAGTTTTACCCTATTGTCACATTCTACTTCTTTCACTACTTTCACCTTCCAAAGAAAGCAAACATGTCCCATTTCCAGCAAAATGCTTATTCAGTGCCCGTCTTCCCAGTGCTAATGGTTTTCTCAGATGGAAGACGTTGTGCTAGGCAGGAACCAAATGAAAAAAAATAAACAATTAATGGGCAGGATTCATTGTTTTTTACATGCCTTAATATTTGACTTTCCAGATTGGCAGCACCATGGGAAACCCAACACTTGGATAAAGAGCAGTGCATGTAGTGAATTTGGGGGACAAATTTGGAAGCTGTAATTCAGTTAAGTGAGAGCTGAGGGTTTTTCTTTTTTTTCTTCTTTTCTTCCTTTTTCTTTTTTTCTTTTTTTTTAAATTTTTTTTCCCTTTTTCAGGCAATGATTTTAGAGCACAGATCACCAAGTCCATATTAAAGAGAATTTCTGGGCTAATGCTTTCCAGCCTTGACTCTCAGACTTAGTAGTTGTTCCAAATAATACTTTAAAATGTCTTAGCTGTATAAGTACATGAGACCTGGTTGACTAAACTGAAACCTAGTTGGACTAAAAATATTTATTTTTATTTTAGTATTTCCAACTGTATATTGGCCAAAGGCAAAAAACCAAACAAACTAACCATCAATTCACCTTTTTGTCATTTACAATGATTCTTTTGCTGTCTGATTATATTTTCTTAATTAATCTCTCTACATATTAGCTGTTCTTTATTAAAGGTAAATTTGTAGAGGACTAAACCATACAATAGAACCATGTCATATTGAATATCACAGTAAAATCTCAATAAGGACAAGTGTTTTCCTTTGCTTTAGAAATCAATGGATATTTAATTAACATGGGGTAAGAACTCTTGCAGTTAGAAGAATCCCTTCAGATAAAATGAAATCATTATTACATGTTAAATGGGAACACAGATACTTCTGAGTAATTTCAAAGTTCTCTACAAAGATGAATTTAAGTACTCCCTTTGCTTCCAGCATGATGCAAGAATTGATGCTTTGTCCTCAACATCCTCCTAACCTGGGCACTCAGACACCCACTCAATAGAAAGGCAGAGGACTGCTCAGAGATTGAGGGAGTGCAAGCTCATGCCATTTCCTGAAGACTTAGGCAATTCTTCCTGGCAATAGCTGGTAGTTACCAGAGACTGTGTTTGCTGAAGGCTGGAACACCCATGTGAGTAAAAGCACTCTTCCCATGAGCACTGAGTGAACTCTGGCACACTAAAAATCCTTAAGAATTTTCCAAATTTTCACTCCTTCTGGGTGCTGAATTTAGGTTGTCCAGGCTGTCTGTCCATCCAGCCCTTGACCCTGGGAAGCCTGGTAGTGAGGACATGACCCTCCAAGAGGGACTGTGGAAGTCACTAAAGGATGTCATACAGACAGATACTCCATGTGAGATTGGTGCCTATGACTGACACTTGGCTGATAAGCCTTGTTTTTAATTTCTCTGTTTTTCACCCCAAGGAAATCTAAGAATATTTTCGCACTCGTAGCATTTCCAAGAAAAGTTTAAGGCAGCATCAAATGTTTGGGAGAGGAATTAAATAAGATTTTTAAAAGACAAGCCAGTAGAAAGAACAATGAGAAAAACAGTGTTGAGAGAAGAAATATTTCTGGGAATTCTAGGAATTCCCATTTTTGCTATCAGTGCATGGCCTACATTGTTACATGTGTGTTAAATAAAGGCACTTTTCAGGTAAAAGTAATGCATGTCCTTTGTTTTGGTACTCTGAATTCTTCAGCATAGCAGTGTCCAGGTAGATTTGCTCAGAGGAGTTGTGGGTACATCATCCCTGAAAGTGCTTAAGGAAAGGTTGGACAGGGTTTGTAGCAATCTGGTCTAGTGGAAGATGTCCCTGTCCATGGCAGGGGGTTGGAATGAGATGATCTTTAAAGTCCCTTTCAACCAAAACCATTCAATAATTCTATGATTTTTTTGGAGGGAAGAAAAGAACCCTTGCTTTCATGGGCTTCAAAGAGCATTTATACCATAAAAGGAAATAACCGACTTCATTATTTTTAAAATTATTTTGATTTATTAATTATAAACGGTCAAGATAGGGTTTGATGGTTTGGGGCTAGAAAAAATGTTCAAGCTCCTCTTTCTCCTCTGCTCCAAGCTGCCTGAGAGGACAGCAACCCCTCTCCCCAATGCTCTGTGCTGTCAGGGAGGGGGCTGGGGATCCAGCATCCTTAATCACTGCTCCAGAGAGGGATGGGGAAGAGGGGCTGGGGGGATCAGCCTAAGGAAGGAGCAGAGCTGAGGGATTGGGGGAGCAGCCTAAGGAAGGAGCAGAGCTGAGGAGATGGATGGCATAGTTTGTGCCAGGACTGAGGGCTGCTCATGTCAATCCTGCACAGACACTGTGCAAGAGCAAACCCAAGATTATGGATAGGCTGAGGAGTACAGAGCCTGGATATGGACTTTATCAGAGAGCAAGCTGCAGATTAACCTCCTGGCCCCTAATCAGGACTGTGCTCGTGCACCATCTATTACCAGGGCTGGGCAGGGTGGGATGGGAGGAAGGAGCAGGGCCAATCTCACCACATGCTGTTCTGTGTCCTGCTGGAAGTTTTGTTTTGCTTTCTTCACTGGATTCCAGGGTAGGAATTCTTGGAGTCTTTGTTTATTGCCAAGCGGAACCACCGTGTGACTGTGGAAATACCTGTCCCCTAATTAAATTGTCCAGAGAGGAATTTTGGAAAGCACTTCTAATTCAGGAGCTTAATTTAGGCTGGGCCTGTGCACCGCAGCTTTCTGTCTTATTATTAGATGGAATTTTAATCACTGCAGATCTCCCCCCGCCCCCAGCATTTTTTTCCTCTCTCCCCATCTCCTAACAACCTGATTCTGGCACAATTCCCTTCCCCTTTAACCCTCCTGAGCTAAAAATAATATCCTCTTGAAACTAGCCAAAAAAAAAAAAAAAAAAAAAGGCAGAAGGGGGAAAATAAAGGAGGGAGCAAGCACTGAACCAGAGGTGTTTAATTAGCAGGAGTGAACTGGAGATGGGTTCAGCAATCATTTTACAGCAGCCTCTCTAGAGACAGACCAAACACACTGTGAGACAAACCCAGCTCTCAGCTCCCAGGGGAGGGAAGGTGGTTGCTCACAGGGCACCTTAAGCCTGTAACAACTGCAAGATGCAGCCTTCATGTGCCTGAATGAAAACAAGAAAAAGACCTCGTGGTGAGTGCAAGGATGCTACAAACAAATGGCCTGAGGTAAATGTTTCAGCCTGGCCAATTGCTCTGTGCACTGCTGTTCTCCTGCAGTCAAACTGCAGCTTTCCATGAAATTGCTCAGAGAAAGGAGACACTGGGCACGGGAGGGATGGAAAGAGCACGATGTGGGCAGAGGTGGTGCCCACGCAGTCAAAGAGCTGTCAGCTGTCTGAAGCCAAGACCTCAAACAAGTGTTTGCCTCAGAGAGGATCAAGGACCATGATCACACCTTTAAAGCACATTAAAACCCTCAGACGGGAAGCATTGAAGAAGGTTTAAATGAGTAGTCAAGCTTTTTCAGGCTTGTATGAGTGCCCAGGGTCAAAGGTGCCAGCCTCTGATCCTCACATTCATGCAATCCTCACAGGGAAAAGCCCTGGAGTGGCTCCATAGCCAGCCAGGAGGGCACAGGCTGTGTGGGCAGGGAGAGCTTTCCCATGCCCAGCTGCCCTGCACCTACAGTGCTGCTACTGCCACCATGCACTGACCACTCCCAGAACACTCATTCTCCTTGCTGCAATCAGGTTTCACTAGGATTACAGGAAAACTCAGGAAATTTCTCTTGCTTAATGAAGCCTCTGTGACATAACTATAACACACAAGTAGCTCTGCTCCAGTAGGAAGTTTCAGACCAGGACTGTGTGTGGATGTGGTGTGGTGTGTGGTGTAACTACACACCTGTGTGTGGTGTAACTACATTAAAGAGGTTTTGCTCAAGTAGTTTGTGCTGCATTTTCCCTGATTCTTTTGTGTTGCATCAGCTTTGGGCACCTGTCCCTGCTCCTGCTGGAGTGAGTGCCCTGCAGGCACACAGCTCGGTGCTGCTGGGCCATGGGGAAGGAAAAGCTGCTTGACTCCAAGGATTGAAATCTGAGATTCTCTGTTTGGACGATGCTCAGGAGCCTCTCTCTATCTCAGCAGTTGGATTTAGTCTGAATCCTCTCCTAGGATTCTCTTCCTGCTACAGAGAGAATTTCTAATCCCACCTGGGATTAGATTTGTAGACCAAGGCATCACAACATCAATATTGGTTTTAAACCCAATGAGAGCAATAGAAGCCACAGGAAAGAGAACAGGATAATGCATTGATCTATTGCCTTTTCAAGGCAGGAGAATCTGGAAATATATATACATCTATATGTGTCTATACTTATAGAGGAATATATCTATATTTAATACATATAATACGTAATATATTGTGTGTTATATATAATATATAACTGGATTTATGCTTTCTTCACCTCTGCTTCTGCCCAAGGCACACTGGACATGAGGTGAAATGACCAACTGATACCTGACCTAGACAGTGAAGTTCTCAAAGCCCAGTCTGGAATCTGGAAACATATCTGCCAGCCTGAGCATATTATAGGTTACACCAGAATAACTGGGAATATGAACTCTATCTGGTTAAAGGTGTTCATTTGCACCCCCAAACTGAAATACATTGATTTTGTAAATTTCCATTATCATATATATATATATACATATATACACACACACACAAAACCTCTAAACTTTTGATGTCTTGTACCTTTGAATTGCCTTTTTCTGGTCAGCTGTATTTACCAGGCCGTATTTCCTGCCAGAACCATTAAGCATCAATCATTCATTGTTTCATTAGTGCTGAAATGACTTTCTAATTGACTTTGTAATTGTAGTTAAAAGCAACTTTAGCACAAGCTCCAAGAAGTCCTGTCTGTGTCCTGCCTTTCATCTGCTGTCACTGGAACTCAGTGAAGATGCCTTCAGTAGAATGGTATCAGACAAATCACTTGTTCATAGGATACTGATTTATTTTGTATTTAGTTTGATCTTACTTTTTTTATTCCAGGGTCTGAGAACTACTTGATGTTTCTGCATTAGGGGATATTTGTCTGGTTATTACCTATCCAGGAGCTAAAACATCACAAAGTGACTCAACAAATACACCATGGCCAGCAGGGCTTCCAAAACGTTCTTGACTCTTTCAGAGTCTTGGCAACACTTTTTAAATGCCCTCTTGTTTTCAATCGTTGTGCAGAGGCAATTTTTTCTAATTAAATCTTATGTGCTCTTCCCCTGGGCTGATTATCTGGTGTGCCCTTGGTGCAGAGGCCCTGAGGCTCAGCAGGGCAGGGGCAGGCACTGAGGAGGAGAGGCACTGAGTGTGTTCAGGCTGAGGAGCAGCCACCAGCTCCTCCCATCATCCAGCTGGAGCATCCAGGGAGCCCTCGCTGCACAGAGGGGCAGGAAAGGGAACCACGAGGGAATGCTGCTTCCCCCCAGCTAAAGATAGAAGGCAGAGTTCTCCTCTGCTTTTGGCTCAGGAACAGGAGGGGCATTTCCCCACTTACTTCCCCTTATGTTGGCCCTACCAGCATGGAAGGCAACAGGCTACAAAACCACAGAGGAAACAAATCTGCAATGAGAACAGCACGCTGCTAAAAATGCCAGGGGGAAGCAGTTTTGGCTGGGAGGCAACGCCTGGGGTGATGGGGGCCAGAGGTGATTTATTAAAAACCATGCCCAGGCCTTATGGGGCTGTTTCATGGAGACTTCAGCAGCTAGTAATGAATCCTTTTAAAAGGTTCCACGTCTCCATCACTGCCCTGGAGAGATCAGCATTCAGGGCACTGCTAACCCCAGCTAATCTCTAGTGCTCAGAAAAGTCTCCTCACTGAGGTCATCATTGCTATTATGAGATTATAGTAAAATAAATACACTTGATTGGTTTAAATGTGTCACATTCTCAGCTAGTGCTGATGAAAATTTCACTGCACTGTGCTCAGTCCAGCTGCAATTCCCAAGTCATTATCTTGCCTTTCCAAAAACTGTTGAATACTGGAGCAGAAATTACTCTGGGTGATGGCATCAAAGACATCACCTTCTAACAGCATTATTGCTTTATTTGTGGTGGATGGGTTAGATCTCAATGCAGGAACAGCATTTCTAGAGCCAAGTTCTCCATGGACCTGACAGAGCTTCTCCTGATTTGCTCCAGGATGAGAGGAAGCTCAGATCCTGAGTATGGGCTCAGCTGGACACCTTTCTGTGTCCGATTTTAGTGCTCAGGCTCAGTGACCTTTGCTCTATGAGGCTCTTGACCTGTCTGCTGCACGTTGTGCTTGTGAGCATGAACCCAACGTGCAGATCAGAGCAAAAGGGTTAAACAATCTGATTTCTACTCAGAGCAGCAGAGCTGACTGGTCAGCATTCAGGTAAATCAATCCCTTCACACTGCTGGCCATGCCCTCTGCCAACCCCCGTGCTGGTGACAGGCTCGGGCACTACCTCCATTCTCTGAGCAGTTTAAAAAGGGATTTTCTACAAAGGGCTAATCCTGCCTGCCTCACTTACACAGCCCAGGTCCAGTGTTTGAAAGCAACTTTTGGTTGTGATACAAAATAATTCCTCTCCAAACAAAAAAAAGTTCCCTTGCAAGAGTCTGGTTTTGAGATCCATCCTTGTGCAGAGCTCCTACTTAGGTGGATTCAAGGGTGAAAGGAACGACACAATTTATTTGATAGGCTAGTCTGGAGCTGTTCAGGTGGTTTTTTAGGAAAAAGATTTGCCAGAGGTCAGCATAGAGAGCAGATGACCTGGCCCCTTGACTTTCCAGGACAGGACTTGATGCCACTGTGGACTCAGAGCAGGAGCAGAGGCTCTCCTGTCACGTCGACACTTTGGCACTTCTGAATTGCTTTTGAATATATTGGCAATTTGAACAGTGCCAGCTGCCGTAGTTTTATTAGATATTTCCTGGAATTTGAAATTAATGTGAAGTCTTAAGTTCCTAAAAGTCAGGAGAGTCTAGATTTTCTCTGCTACTTTCATCAAATCAGACAAAAATTTGTATGCAAATATATAATGACCCTCCTATCTTGAATAAACTCAAATGAACTAAAACTTATTGTATAAAAATCTTGGGTACGTCAATTTATTGATGATCTTGGCAAAGCCTAATTTTGGATAGTTTATTCTGAATTTTCAGCTTACATGGACCTCTGGTTTAATTTCATGACTTCAGGAATGCACAAGAGATAAAAAATGGGGGAAAATCAGTCTCTCACACTCTGATGAGCTGAGCAGAAGCAGAACTGACTGCTGTGGTCTCATTGACACCTGTGAGCATTCAGGTGGACTCAGGGATTGATCTCCACTCACTTCAGTGCAGGGCTGAGCCCAAGACAGACACTCCTATAACTGCCTGGTGCTGCCTCTCATCGCCTGTCACCAGGAAAAACATAATGTGCAATCCAGATCAATGTAATATATAAGGCTGCAGCTTGATTTATGCAAATGAATTCAATTTTATGCAAATGCACCACTGACCTTTCTTTGGTTGAAGTAGGTTGGCAGGTACAGGCATTCAAGCTCGAGTGCAGAAAAAAATGAAAAGGTGTCTGCCTTATGCAATGGAGTTTTCTTCAATAACAAATATCTGTTACCTACAGCAAAGGCTACGTGATGGAATATTTTGTGAACATTTCTTGAAGCGAAATCTCCCAGTCCTTGCAGAGAAAAGCTGCTTGGACTTTTCAATAGAAGTTTATTTTCAGCCGAAATAAGATGTCGCAGCTGAAGGAAAATGCAGTTGAAAAGAATCAGGTTTTAGACAGAAAAAGGCAGCAGGGGAAAGACAAATCTGAAAAATGTTCAGTGATGTTTTTTTGGTTTGAATTTCAGGAAAAGGCTTTTTTCGGTAAGCTGGTTATTTATTGAAAGTCATCTTCAAAAACACATTTACTTCCAGTGTCACTTGTAGTTTTCTTTAAAATGCTAGCAATCCTCTCTCTCCTCTAAATTTTCTGTGAAGAAAACCAACAGTATATATTTTGATTAGGAGGAAACACGATTGAACTCAACATCTGTTGGGAGTTCATATGAATGTTGAGAAACATTATTTTAGAAGAATCTGATGAATTCTGCTTTCTCAGCAGCAGTGATTTTTTTCTGAGCTGATATATCCCCCTCCTATGTTGATAGTAACTGATCCTGAATTTTACTACACATTTTCGAAGTATTGCTTGTGTAATAACAGCACAGCTTCTCTGTTAGCCATCACAGAATTCAGGCAGCTAAAACCCCTACACAGCTTTAAAAATATACCCTTGCTAAGCACACAGTCAGGAAACAAAAAAAAAAAAAAAACAACATGAAAAAAGAGGAAGGGAAAAAGGCAGCCTTGTGCCCAGGGCTCTGGAATACAATCTAGGGAGGGCTGAACCTTGGGAAGGACAAATATACATCATGGGGCAGAAGAAAACCAGGGTGGAAATAGGAGGCAAAACAGCATTTCATCTTTTCTGAGAGTGGATTTAATCAGGGTTTTTTTAATGTTTTATATTTGGAGAGCTGAGCCAGGCTTAACTCTAGATTAGAGCTGGCCTAGGAATGGAGAGGTGTCATCAGAGCTGGAGTCAGAGTCCTGCTGGGTGAGATCAGCCCTTCATCAAGGTCGGTCTGGCACACAACAGAGCCAGTCCCTCCTCCATCAAAGGGCACTGGAGCTGGTTGCTTCTCAGCCTACACTCCCCAGCACTTGGTCAATGATACAGAACTTGTCTGGAAGCTGGACTCAAATTTGAATCACGGCTTGGTGACCCACAGATAAAACATCAGTTTTAGTGGTCACCTGGAATGACAATAGCACCATAGAAATACCTTCAGTCCTACAAATCAGAGGCAATCAAAGATTTGGTCATGTTGGGCACAGCTAAACTTGTTGTTCAGAGGGGAACTGGACCCCCTTTAGGACTAAGTCAGGCATCAAAGAAAAGAAAATCTGCAGTATAATGTGTGAGCTGGAAACCAGGCCCAGTGAGATATTTGGCCATTTAACTCCTATGCGGCAGCCTAAGAGATGATTTTAGAGCCTGAACACTTCCCTAGATCAGAATCTTGGTAGCCAATGTCAAAGAGATACCCCTTATAAAATCAGAGCTGACTTGGCTGTGTGTCTGTCCTTGTGTGTGCCCAGTTTCCAGCTGTTTCCTCTGCTCCTGCACTCTGGGTGTGCCACGAGGAGCTCTGGGGTTGCCCCGCTGGCTCCAGGCTCTGATGGGTCCTGTGCTGATGGCCCGGGCAGAACCCGACCTTCCTGCTCTGTGTTCAAACCCAGGGCACTGTGTTTTGCAAAGCTTCAAAGTGCCACTTAACGGGACTTTCATTTTCCTTCCAGCTGAAGGGAAAGTGTTGTTAAACTCCCAGGCTGGCAAGCCGGAGTTTACACAGATGGAACAGTTAGTGCAGACCACAGAACAAATACCAGCGACCAACCAGTTTCACACTTCTAAAGAAAGAAAGAAAGGAATGGCAGAGGCAGGCCAAAGCAAACAGGCCCTGGAAAACTCGAGCCTGCTGGTTGGAATTTTCAGCTGTTACTTTTCTTTTCACATTCAGGCTCTTTTGGAGATCTCTCGATTCAGCAAAGCAGCGAGCGCTTTTGCATTCATATGAAATGATTTAAAGCTCCGTGAGGAGTGCTGTGCTCAGTCCCAACAACCACAAAACATACATTGTTTGAAATTTTATAAATGTGGTTTTCACTGAGAGCCACATTTTAAATAAAAAAAACTACATTTTCTTTCCAGCAAATAATATGTTGTTGAATATCCCACATCTTGCCTAGCTGTGGCAGTGGGGTGTGTCCCTCTCTGCTTTTTTTTTTTTTTTTTTTTAACATTTTTAAACCTGAGGACAAATCCCTTGCCCTCAGAAGAGCCCTGAGTCCCCTTCCTTAACCCTGGCTGTCATCTGTCCCAGTCCCCTCTGGTGATGCTGCCCAGCTGAGGAGGGCTGGGTGCCCCAGGGGCTCATCCACACTGCCCTGCAATCAGTCAGAAAGGTCATTGCTGAGTGTTGCTGGCCAAAACCTCTGCAACGCCCTGCACTGCTGCTGCTGGGCCTCAGAGCAAAGGACCAGGGCAGGAATTAATCCGGGTCTCTCCCATGGCAATGGAAGCATAACCTCTGGGCCAACCCCAGAGGATTTGATTTTATTAAGACACCGGGGTCATGCCTCCCTTCATTCAGCCAGCCTTTCATTCCCATCCTCCAGTAACAAAGGAATTGCTAAAGAATTAAAAAAGCTATCTCCTGTGAATACACGGGCAGAGCCACTAGTGAAGCTCCACTTGGCACCTGAGACCTGCTGAATAAAATTGTTAGGAGTGGGAAAATTGGTTTAGATAAAATTATCCTCTTCAATTCCCAGAGACCGGCATTCGAATGCAAACCTCACTCTGAAATGGAAACACTTTCTGCTGGGTAAACTGTGACTTGTGCTAACAACACCGAGGCAAGTTCTGCTCCTGCTGAAGCAGATGTTGGTTGGAGTGACTTCAGATCGCTCCATCAGCTGGCTGGGTCTCTGCAGGGCCCTTCTCTCACTTGGGGTTTATAGTTATGGAGTTCAAGCAGCATCTTGCTCTGAACTGTTTCATTCAGTAGCTGTTTCTACCTGGTTTTACTTCCATGTGCCAGAGGTCTGTATTTTGGTCCTTGCTGTACTAGCAATAGCTTCCTACCCCACAATGCACTACCCAGTACCTCATGTTGCTGACATAAGATTTTGCTGAATCAGTCCAGACTTGATGCAAAATCCCACCTTAATATAGTGTAGAAAATTCCCTGTTTATCCCTGCTAAGGCAAGAGTGGATAAAGCTCTCAATAACGTGGCCTGGTCTAACAGGCCCTCCTGAGGTCTTTTCCAACATGAATTATCCTATCATTCTAAGGCAGGCACCTATCTTGCAAAATTGGTGTAGGTTTTCCTGGAACAAGGAGCTGAAGGAATTTGCAGGTCCCCAGAATAAGCAGAGCCTCTCCAACATGGCAAGAAAGGTTGCACAGACAGCTACAGCTGTGTCCCACCCATCTCCTCCTTGGCAAGGTGGTACCTGTTCAGAAATGGGATCATCAATCAACCCCAGTGCAATGCAAAGCCCTGCCCTGGTGAATCCTCTGGAACACGGGTGCACCATCAGGGGCATTGTGGTTGCTCATTATTATTTCTAATGTTATTTTTTCAGCTAATATTCATGTTTATACAATTTTACTAAACTGGGCCCACTGACTGTCCCTGCTTATTGAGGGAGGCTGGGCGAGATGACCTTTATAGGTCCCTTCCAACCCAAACCATTTCACAATCCCAGAACTCGCAGTATTTTTCCCTTATTTCAGTGCCAAGTGTGCGCAAGGATGATAACATCTATAAAAGGGAGGTGGGAAATAGATTGCAATCTTCCTCATTGCTCTGCAGCTCCTGCTCACGAGAGCCAGTTCCTCCCTTTCAAACAACCTTTGCTGACAGGATCCCGGGATGATCCATGGCAGGATGCACCAGAGGAGCATGGCAGCCAGTGCAACGTGACGCATTTACTGCACTACAACGTCCTGTAGCTCAGTGCTAATGACGTCTGGGTATTGAAATAACCTCCACAGGGAGCAGCGCTGCAACACCTGCTTCTTCTGCTGGATAACTCAGCCTTCAGCTCCTTGCTGCAATGGGAAAAAAAAAGAAAAAGAAAAAAAAGAGCTTCTCAGAGAGGCTGTTGAAGTGGAATGTCACATTAGGGCATGCTCGTTAATGACAAACCATTACAGGGTTGCCAAGTGTTCAAAAAGATGCTCCCATGATTGCTGGTATTGGAATATTTTATGTAACATTTAATTATAAGAGGTTCAGATTACGTGTGGTAATATAAATAGAAAAAGCAAGAAAACCTTTCATTAAGTGGTGCTCAGTTATCATTAATCACATATTTATTATATGATAACATACCATAATCAGGTTTGGAACACAGGTCTGGTGGTTGAAGTGTCTCTGACATGGAGTGGAGCTAACGAGGGCTGAGGGTCAAGTTCTGCCCTCAGTTCAATCAGCAAAGTTGTGTTGGTGCAGTCATAAACTGGAATTAAAGGCCACTTCTCAGGAGCATTCCCATTCCAACAATGGGCAAAAGCCTTGCCCAAGGTAGGATCAGCTACTTTTTTCAAGGTATTTATGGCTCGAGATGGGGTTACTGTGTTTACTGTGTCCAGCAGAGCACAGCACCTCTCTAACAGGGTTTGGTATCCTGTCCTATGAGTTGCGTTCCTCTGGGGGCTTTTGCTGCTGGGAGTCCTCCAAAAGACTAAATGTACCCAGGGAAACTGCTGGGAACTTCAAAGCGTGGTATCTCTGAGGGATAATCTTCCTTCTGAATGTTTCCAGTGGGAATTTCTAACAAGTTGGCAGAGCAAACTGTGAGATCACCCTCTACCTTCTGACGTGTGTTGCTAAGAAGAAAAATGAGTTAATACCTGACTGAGATGAATACAAGATTTAGGTGTTCACACCTTTCTTCAGGCTGTCTTCAAACTCAGGCAGGCATAGATTATACCATTTACAGTCAAACAGTTTTCCAAAATGTTCCTCCTATAAAAGACATACTCAACCTTTTACCTGCCAGAAGACATATATATATATATATATATATTTGTTTGTTTATTTATTTCCTTATTTTTAATAAATATTTATATTCTGGGGCATGAAGGAGCATTTGGAGGCAGCACTGATAAACAAATTTACTATATTTGCCCCAATTCAAGTCCTGTTCATAATCAAAAAGAGATACTGCCAGGAGGATTTTCAGCTGGAAGAAAAGATGACAGTATGTAGCAGTACATACATCTCCTTTGTATCTCAGTAAATATTATGATTTGTGGACAAATGGTTAATGGTCAAAGGGTCAGTGTTTACCCAGTTAGAAACTAATATCTGGGAGCCATTTATCTCTGCAATGACACTGCCTGCATCCAGAAAGATTCTGTGATTTACTTTGCCTGAAAAAATCTAGGCAAAATACAGGATTAATGTAATGGGCACGTTCTTGTAAAAATAGAATTATGTCCTCAGTCCAGAATTTTTCTTTGATCTCTCTTCTATTTATTGACTTTATTGTTTTCATAAATAAAGTGTTTAGGTCTTTACTTGGAGGGTGATGAGGCCCTGGCACAGATTGCCCAGAGAAGCTGTGGAGAGTCCCAGGCCATGTTGGACAGGGCTTGGAGCAGCCTGGGATAGTGGAAGGTGTCCCTGCCCATGGCAGGGGGTGGAATGAGGCAACCTTTAAGATCCCTTCCAAGCCAAGCCATTCTCTGATTCCATGACCTGTGGCTCAGGTGTCTCTTCACCACCCTTCGGAGTGCTGGGCAGGGACATGCTGGAATGGCTGAGTCCTCCCCGCCCTCCCAGTGACACCACTGGCAGTTTCTGCATGTCCCAGTGGAGCATTTGGTGCTGGTCCCCATCTGTGGGGTCACAGGGAGCTGCCTGCTGTCAAACAGCCCCACATTTCACCCAAGCAGTGTCTGGATTTTCACGGTGGCTGAAGTGCTTCCCCTCCCGACATTGGAAAGCTCATTGGGATAACTGGAGGACAGATATTATTACTGTATTTAATTTTTGAAACTCCATTGGAAAAGTTAAGCACTTAAAGAAATCCCTACATTTACTACATTCATCTTTTTCCCTTGTAAGAAATGACTGGAGAGTTTGTGCTTTTAATTATTATCATTCCCTCCTGAAATTATAGGCAGAGAACTCAGTGACATTCGAAACATAAATTACTGGCCTGCAGCCTTGTGCTACTGTTTCTCTATCTCTCTGCCAGGGCTTCAAATCAATTTTCTGCATTTCTTTCAGATTTTCTGAAGAAAATTGTGGAAAATAGCTGTTGGCACATGGCATTTTTCCACAATGGTTTGAACTATTGAATGGGGCTGTAATGGGCTGCCTTGGAGAAACCAGCCCCATTAAAATGCCAGCCTCAGATGGATCAGAACACTCTCTCAATTGGAATTTCATAACTTTTCCACAGGAAGAGCAACATACTTTTCCTTGGTTTTGCCTGTAGTCCTGTTTAAAAAAAAAATTAACTGTCTCCTAATTTTAGTCTCTTCTCTTCTCTTCTCTTCTCTTCTCTTCTCTTCTCTTCTCTTCTCTTCTCTTCTCTCTTCTCTCTTCTCTCTTCTCTCTTCTCTCTTCTCTCTTCTCTCTTCTCTCTTCTTCTCTCTTCTCTCTTCTCTCTTCTCTTCTCTTCTCTTCTCTTCTCTTCTCTTCTCTTCTCTTCTCTTCTCTTCTCTCTTCTCTTCCTTTTTTTTCTTTTTTTATTTTTCCCCCCTTTGCTTTATATAAGTTTCAACCACATTGCCCTCTAACTTTAGGTGATTTCTGAAAGATTTGGGTTGTGTTTGTTTCTTTATTCTAGTTTTGTCCAGGTTATTCCTTTACAAAGCAATCTGGAAATTAATTTTTTTTTTTTGAGCAATCATTCTTTCAGCCAATAAAATGCTTTTCCTCAAAAGTGTCTCTGGTGTGTTCTCCGGGGGCATTGGCCATACAGAGCCATCCCTTTCAGGCTGGGAGCATCTTTAACTCTATCCTGGCTACCCTGGGATTTAAACTCATAGCACTGGCCAACACTGAGAATTTTTAAACCTTCACGTTTGGCTGATTCTTTGGGTTTAGAGTCAAATCCTACAAAGCCTTTGAAGAGAAAAAAAAAAAATATCAGAAAGGAAGGAACCTTTCAGTCTGTAAAGCAGACCTTGAGGAGTTGCAGTGGATTGTGTGTGATTGAGTTGCTGGGAGGGAAGAAGAGCATGGCTCCATGCAAGACAGCAAATTGCACAAGAGCTGAGGCCCAGAAGAACCAGGGCAGCAAATTCTAGGATTTCCAAGGAAGAATCTTTCGCTGATTCCATTGTCCTGGTCAAACTGTAGAGCTGGTTGAAGGAAAAAAGGAAAACGTTACAAACCTTCTCACAGACAAGTTAATTCAATATGGCAAAAGCTTAAAGAAACAAGGTCACATCTCAGCTTCTCCCTGGAAACTGGTTCTTCCCAATGCCCTAGAGAGAATCAGCTTTTGGATTCTTGATTATATGTTTCATTGCAAGCAGGTGATGTAATGTCATAAGTGATAAAGCCGGGACCCAAGCTTGAGAGTGGTGAAAGTTGGCTGGATTACCCAGGTCTGGGTGCTTCAGAGACATCCAGCCATGATTTCAGATCATGTATTTGAGGTCAGAATATCCAGCTGCTGGCTGGCCTGGTGCCTGCTTTGCCAGGGCAGGAGGAACTACTGCAGTGCCCTTGCAAAAGAATCGTTTCAAAAGGGAAAGCCGAGTTAACCTATGGGTGTTTCCGCTTGTGTGGAGTAATGAGTTGCTATCTTCGTTAACAGAAAGAATGCCAAAGAGGCTAAATGAGTCAGAACAGGCAGAGACACAATCCTTTAATGAGTTGAACAGGAGCTGGTTTGTAATGTGAGGTTATTGATAATCCCAGGGTTTATGTAACAGCCTGATTCTGGGTCAGGGAGCAGCAAACACACACTCCTGTGTACACACCCGCTCGCTGTACGGCGACACACTCCTCACAACAGATGGCTCCATCCTGGGCTAAGCACATGCACTCAGAGAAAATGATTTTTCTTTCAGCAGGGTAAGTCTTCCTGCCTGCTTTTGCACCTCAGTGTGTAGGGCAGATGTTGATTTTTTAAGTGACCAGTTTTGCAAAGATTCACCTGGGCTACTGTGACACCAGATCAGTTTAATTCATCCCAAGAAACTCCATATTTATAGTTTTAGTATTCTTCTGGAAACCCTACAAATATCCTTTCTGCAGCTTGAGAAACAGTCTTTGTGTTGCTGATTTCCTGCATGTGTTCTGGGGAGTTTGACACCCAGTCTGATGCCAAGAAGCCGGACCTGGAAGGGGGGGAACCACACAGGGTGAAATAACCATCACCTCTCACCTTTTAATTTTGCTCATTCTTGCTGCTGGTGGGTTCATGTTCTTCAGGAAGGTGATTTACTTTCCCAGAAAGGTAATACTAATGTAAAAAATGGTTCCAGCATCACAAAAAAGCTTTTAAACAGTAAAGCTAATTTCCCTTTTACCTTAATAACCTGTTTAGTAACAGTATAATGCCACTGAAGGATAATTAATTTCCTTTAGCCATGCCAGCATGCCAGTGCACAGGTGATGCTGGTTGTGTCTGGATCCTCACCTGGTTTTGCTATTCCAGTGTCAGTCATTTTGCAGGATGCAGTTTCTAGAAGCTCTCACGCCTGGCAGACTGTCAGCACTGCCACTGGCACACCTGCCAGCACTGTCTGACCTGATGTTTACGGTTCTGTAAAAGTCAATTTATGACATTAGGGAAAATTTGAAGCATTCTGGGTTCACTTACAATTGTGGCTTGAACAGCCTACCTTAAATTCCCTCCTACAGCATTCCCTGAGAATCTTTAAATTCCCAGGCTCAGTCTTCTTGTGGTGTCCATATGGACAGGCCTATTACTGAGCAAAATAAAGGAAATAAAAAATTATCCAGAAAAATGTCCACAGTGACATCTTTTAAGGATGTCTGTAAGAAGTTGAGTGTATCTTCATTCTCTAAATTGTCAGGCATTTTTTTAAAATTCAGGATGAGGGTTTTTTCCCTAGATAACAAAAATACCTCCAGATAAAGAGACATCAGCCTAAGACCAGCTCTCAGACCTGTTGCTTTCTCACTGCAGGTAGTATTCAGTGACTACCAGTAAAGGAACAACTGAAGGTGAAAATTCCCACATATCCATAGAGCTGCTGCTTGGGAAGCCTGGTAGCAGCTCTGTAGAGCTGGAGTTTGGGTTGTTACCAGCCACATTCAAGAAAACCAGAGCTGAAAACAGACGTGGTGAACATCAAAGGCTCAAACTCCATCCTGCCTTCTGTCATTGCCACTCTTGGGGGACACAAAGTGGAAGGGAGGAAGAAAAACCTTTAACAACTCGAGCAGCCCCCCAGAGGGGTTTGAGAGGGTGGGTGGCAATGTCTGAGCACGCTGCAGGTGTTGAGCTGCTCCCAGAAGCAGCACAAGTGTTGGCACGCACAGGTGTCAGGAGCTGGAGCCCAGGGTGCCAACTGCAGCGTGCAGGAGCAGAGCCAGGAGCTGCAGGGCAGCCCAGATTGGATCTCTGCAACACCCCCCACATGAAGGAGGGCTGTGCTTCCTCGCTGAGAGCTGGCAGTGCGCTCCCTCAAGCTGTGAGTGTTGTTCCACTGCTCTGTCAAAAGCCGGCTCAGTGCAGGTGTAAAAAGCCAGGATGGGGTGTTGCAACAGGAGGATTCTGCCCCTTCCCTCGTGCTCCTCATCCGTGGTGGTGGTGCTGTGAAATGGTTCCTAGAAAGCTCAGGACTGAGCCAAAAGTGCAGCTGAGCTGGTGTCCCGTTGCATTGGCAGGCGCAGTGGCTGCACGTCATCGAACTCCCGGCATTCGCAGCACCGAAAATAGCAGGAATTTTCCCTTCTTGCACAAAATGATATATTCCTCCCTAAGCTACAGAAAAGAAACAATGAGGAAAGGAGATCAGGTTTGCCAAGAGCAGAGCATCCCTTTCATTTCAGTGTTCTCTCTGACATGTAAAAGCTGCATAATAATTACAGAAAGGAACTAGCAAGCATTTCGCAGTTTGGAAATAAAGTCAAAATATTTCTGACAAAATATTTTTCCACCAGAAAGAACCCAACCTGTGTTTTGCTGAAAACAGAAATGAATCAATGGCAGTTGTTTTGGACAGATTACACAGGTTAAAGAAGCAAGAAAAATGCCAGGAGAGGTCTATATCAAGCTCCACAGGTCAGGGGTTCTTTTGATGTCCTTCCAGTCATTTTAACAGAGTATCCAAGTTCATTTCTAAGTGTCATGAGGACTTCTGTAATGATGAGGGTTGGAAACAAGCTCTAGAACAGAGGGAAAAAAAATTGCAGTTGGAGAAGGAACTATGTAAAGTCCCAAAGGCACTTTCCATGGACTCCTGCAAGGCTGGAGACAGCCCTGCTGCCCCAATTTGAATTTTCCTCTTCCCTCTGCTGCATGAATGCACCACTCACGTGTTTGCTGTGTCTCATTTAGTTGCACAAAAGTGAGTGGGTGAAATAGTTTAGATGAAAGAGAGTGTGTGGCAAGAGATCAAGAAAATAATTACTGCTGTGATCCACTGTCGGAGCTAAAAAATCTCAATTAAGGGAGGGGATGGGCAGGAAAAGCTGTTGGAAGGGAAGGAAAGAGATGTATATGTATGTGTACACACACACACACAGTCCTGGGCCTTCTTGTGTTTTCAAGGAATACTCTTGAAAACAGTCCAACAAGTCCTTTGGCTACAAGCCTCTCCCCACCCTAGAATTAGTTTGGTTTCTCAGAAACTTTAGAAATTGGCTCAGATCTTGCTTTACACAAAGGTTTGACAGCATCCTTCAGGATGGTCATTCATGTTTCAGCAGGCAGTTGAGTGAGTTGACCTAATGCAAGCTCTCAATGACGAGCATCCCTTCTTTTCAAGCATCACACTGAGCAGCAAGAAGCCTTTCTCATTGAGGGGATCCATGGAGCTGTGTGGCTGAGGATGAAATTCCCTTTGCATGGGGAAGCTTCCTGCCTCTCTCCTGGGGCAGCTGTTGACCACGACCCTTCCTATGACAAAACAGGCCTTTGGGCAATATCGGATGACAGATAAGTGTTTAGGGTACAGTGATAGGGGGTTTGAGGGGTGGGTCATGCCCAGGTGGGGGTTTGGTAGAGATGGAAACTACAGACAGTAAGAATTTCACAGCCCACCTCAGTAAAATGAGGCTGATGTGCTGTAGGTGGGGCTGTGAATGTGAGCACTCTGGGGATCTCAGTGAGCCCAGTGTGGATGGTGTGAGCCAGGGCACAGAACTGCTCCATGCAGAGTCTGTGAGCTGTATTTACACTGCTGGTTTGTCTGTCAGAGCAATGGCACATAAATCTGTCACCTGCACAGGTACCTGAGCCTGCCTGGCTGAGAACAGCCATTCATTTAGCAGCAGAGATCACACCTACCCTTAAACTGTGCTTTTAAAACACTAACACAGATATGTGTGCATGTGTAAACTGGGGAATACATCCTTCTGCTTCTGCTTGGCAAATGAATTCCCATTTCACTTGTTGTGCAGTGACACCTCCTGTGCATTCTCAGTGGTGTGAGCACCCAGCAGCCCCAGAGGTCAGGCACAGAGGGGGATGGTGGCAGGGAGCACAGGGGGCTGCCTGGGACCTCAACTTCCACTGGGCAAGTGTGGCAGTACCTGTGCTCCCACCCACTTCATACAGAGTCAACGATGGCTCACAAAATGAATATTTTTGAAGGCAGACAATGGGGAGCAGTTGGTTTGCCCCATCATTTGCCCACACAAAATGCACGGAGAGGATTTTACATGCAAATAAATGCCTGCAAATTTTCCCCCTGAGCAGAGAATCCAACCTTCCTGGGTACTGAAAGCGTGCTTTGATGTTACAGAGCAATGTGGTCACCAGCACCTGCTGGCGTGTGCAAGCTGTGAGTGCCAGGCCTTCTGCTGGAGAGCCTCAAGGAAGCATACTGATGGAAAATAAATAGATAAATTAATAAATAAATGAACCCCAAGCTGCAATTAAATCTGCATTGTGAGTGTCTCCTGAGCATGAAAAGCTCTCTGAACTCAAAACTCTAGAAGGCAAAAGCCTAAAGTTCTCTCTGTGGGTATGTGTACCCTGATGCTGGTGTCAGCATGAAAACAGCATGAAGGCTGCAATAATGCAGCCTCAAATGCATCTATGTAAAAAGTACAGGTTTAGTGTGAGTGTGGAGAATTGATCCCTGGAAAAATGGGACATCACAAAAGCTGTAACTCATGTCATTTCTTCTTCTTGCAGGTGGAAGTTTGTCACAATCCCTGCCTAGAGTGTCCTGTATTCATTATGTCCATTTCTTTAAATTCATTATTTCATTATTAATGCCTTTATTAATTATTTCTTTGCTTCACTTCACGGCCACAGCAGTAATGGCAGAAAATGTCAAAGCTACAACAGCAAACACAGTGTTGCAAGCTCCCTAGCTGGGTTCAGGCAGGTTTGGTTTTTTTTCTCCTGGGAAACTCCTGCCTGTGCAGGGATCTCGCATCTGCTGAGGCTGTTTTGATACAGATGTGGGTGGTTCAAGGAGTGGAGCCATGTCACTGTTCCAGTCAGAACATGCTGGCCATGATGTCGTATCAAAGAGAGCCGCTTGCAGAATGACTGTCAGATGAACTCTGCGCAGGGGAACATAATGGTTTGTGTGTGCCTGTGTCATTTGAATGTCCCAGAGGCAGCCTGCATTCCTGTACCTGTCTGCTGAAAGGGAGGGACCCTCACACGATGACACTGCCTCGTTCCAGCCCATGTGGAGGGAAAAGTGTCTTTTAGCTTCTACATTGATGTAAAACAACCCCTGTAAGACTGCCAAGGAGGATCCCCAGTGCTCCCTGTGTTTATCCTGGGTTCAGTGCCCCATAGGTGCCTCAGCAGCACAGCCAGAGAGGAATGATTCTACAAGTCAGGCTCCAACCCATAGTGGCACATCTTACTATTAATACCAAAAGAAATAGGATGCCTCTAATTTTCACCACACAGTGTTGTCACCTGAAAAGCACCTTCCCCAGCCTTCCAGTCACCTGTGCTGCTGGCAGGAGTGGCAGTGTGGGATAACCACCCTGTGCAGTAAGCGTGAGCGGAAATGTTTGCCTGCTTAACATGCCATGTGCCATAAATCTCACACAGGCTGTTAAGGAAGTACATGGCATGAGATCTCTGATGTTTCTTTCTTGTCTGCCTGTGCTGGAGAGGAGCCCTGACATTAATTCTAAGTGCAGAGATCCCCTGTGTGGCTGCAAAAGCTCTGCCTGTGCTGCACCTGGAGAAGGGCAGCGTTGCTTGGCCACCAGCAGCCAGCCCTGGGGCAAGTGGTGTGAGAGGGGCAGGGCTGTGCGGCACCCCAGGAACCCCCAGCCCCCCTTCCTGGCATTCCACAGCTCACTCACATGGGCCATCTCAAGTGCCATCACAGTTCCTACCTTTTGGTACCCCTCTTGGAGCAGTGGCTGTCACCTTTTCTGATCCATAGGCTCTCCCAGGTGCTGTCCAGAGAAGCTCCTGCCTGTGAACTGCTTTTCTGGTTATTTGAGCAGGTGTTTCAGGTCTAGGCCAAGGATCTAGAGAGGTTTACAAATCCTGCGAGGCTTTAGAGATACTGTATGGTCTCGTCCTTAATTTGCCATGGATCTAGTGCATCAAACTCCAGCTGGGGATCAGCACTGCTGACTTCTACTCAAACAATAACCATGCACTGTTACATGGGGAGAGGCAACAACTGATAAACCACCACATGATTCCAATATTCTTAATAAATCTAGACCCGTGTGCTGCTGACTAAATTTATTGAACATTCACATCCATGGGAATCAGAAATTCCTTGCACCTCTCAGCACTTTGCAGTGTCAGGACCTTCTAAAATCAGAACAATGGGCTATGGCTTTCTGATTTTGAACTTCCCTGAAACAGATATTCTGTGTCACATATTTTCAATTACTACAGAGGATTAAAAATCTAGGTCTGAGATGTGAGTCATGGAGTTCAAAGTATGTCCAGGACTGAAATTTCTCTAGCACTTAGGAGCATTTTGGCTCAATCTCATCAGGCTCAAAATTCCATTACTTTACTCTCATGTGCAAATAATCACTGCAATAGTTTCAGTCACTGCTAACACAGATATTACTTGAATAAAATGGTTCATTTGTTTTAAAGACCTAAATCAACACTCATTCCATATATTTTAAAAACTATAAAAAATATTGAAGGACATGTTACATGGCGTGAAATCTGTTTTGGGGAGGTCTCTGCTCTGGAGGTTTTTTAAGTCACCAGAACCCTTTGGCTGAGTTGTCCCTGTATGAATCATGCAGGCATCTCTCACTCCTCTCTCCCCCCTCACCTGTGCAGACAGCTCTGCCCTCTGCAGCAGGTGACAGAGCAATCCTGTGCACCCAAAAGCTGAGAGCATGGCTGGGAGGGCACTTTCACTGGCGTGAAATAACCACAGAGATATAAACAGTCTTTTAAACCCCCCAATCCCTGAATCATATGTTTCCATCATGTGAATATACACAACAATCATCTTCCTGGTGTATGCGTGTGTGTGTTTGTAGGGTTTAGTGTGAAATCAGAAGTCTAGGAGCAGTTTTAATGAAGGTTCACCTGAGGTAAAGCAGTAAGCTAAAGGCCACATGTTGCTTTTATTGCAGTTTTCCCCCTTGCTTGGCACTCGGAGCCAACAGTTCCCTGGGAGCCCTTCGTGCCTGCACACAGGCACGGGCTGCACAGACACACCAGGCAGGAGAGCCTTCCCTGCCTATTCCCTTTCATATCCTCTCTGTGCTGGCATGCTCTTGTCTTGCTTCATAAAACCTGTTGAAAGCCAGTCAATTCATTAATCTTTTGCCAAGAGATGTTAAATGCCAAACAGGGAAAGACGATAATGACTTGACAGTTCATAAGAAAGGGCCTGATCCTGCAAGGTGCTGGGAGTGGGAGCCAACAGGGAGGGGAGGGGGCTTGGCATGCTGCAGGGTGGATCCCTTGCACATTTGCTGCTCTCCCTCTGCCCTGGTTGGGTACACGGATTTCAGAGGGAAGCCAGGAAGGTGCAAGGGTATGATGAAGCCACGACCATGATGCTGTCCTGTGAGATCTCTGCATCATGAGCAGTCTGACACGTCCCCCAGCAGTCTGCACTGGGGGGGGGGTAGCAGGGACGATGCTTCACAGTGCACAGGGGACATCTCAGTACACTGCTGACAGGAAACCAACTATTCTCTGTGCCTGAGGCTCACCAAGAGAGTCCTGGCAGTGGGGAATGCAAACCATCTGCAATGAGCCATCACCTGCACTGCCTGGTTCAGCTTTAACCTGCCTGATCCCGGGCTGCAGGCAGTGCTGGGAGCAGTGCAGCTCAGCCTCTGCACCCCTGTCTCCCCTTCCACACATCTTCTCCACTCTGCATCCAAGAGCCAACAGGAGCACAGGAAGGAGAACTGCCAGCTCCAGGCAATTGGGCAGCCTGAGTCAGGCTGCAAAAAGGCAATGGGTTTCACTGCAAGCACGTGGGTTTAGAGAATGATAATTGCCAAAGCTTATTTTAATTGGACTTTTAGGTCCTAAGATTTTAGAACTCAGATTTTTGTGCCTTTTTCAGTATGGTGATGGAGGTTATAAATGTTTAAAGAAACAAGGAGAAAAAGAGTTCTTCACGGGGTTTAATGACTCAAGGAGCTGGAGCTTTACTAATGAAACTGCAATTATCACTGGACTTGCATTAAGCTAATCTAGAGTGGGGATTGCTGAGGTCAACCACACTTTCCAAAAGGTCCCACAGGTTCCAGGGCAGTCAGTGATGCTGAAGTGATGCACTGAAAATCAAGCACACTTGGCCTCCTTGGTGTGCAGTAGAAGTGGATCAATACTGAATTAGAGGTGGATAAACTGCATTTAACTATATTTAACAATACCACTGATAGCACTTAAACTTATTAGGTACCAATTATCCCTCAGTTTCACGGCAGCTCTCCTCCCTCTCATATCTGCAGCATGTGACTGCTCCAGCCAGAGCCTGCAGCAGAGCTGACAGGGCTTTGTCCCTCAGATGATGAAATCAGAGTCTAGGTTTGCAGAAACTTTTTTCCTGAGTCATTCCTCAGTTTTAAATTCCCCAAAATGAAGTCAAGCTGGGGCATACCATTCTTTCTGATTTACAGTGCCCTTCTCAGCTTAGACATCCTCTCAGTTTGAAGACTGGAGAGGAAGAAAAAAACTTCATAGAAAAATCTGCTTGGTGGTTTTGTTGCCTGCTGTTGGGACAGGCTTCACAAGGAAAATGCAGTTCCCTGTAATGGGGTCTATGAACAGAGTTCCTTCACACTTCTGCAAGACGATTCCTTGAACAC
Source organism: Eopsaltria australis (assembly GCA_034509425.1). NCBI lineage: Eukaryota > Metazoa > Chordata > Aves > Passeriformes > Petroicidae > Eopsaltria > Eopsaltria australis. Next base: position 1,839,146 of record JAVTVJ010000358.1, on the reverse strand, counting down.
ACATGAAGTACAAGGCACTCCATGGCCCACATTTCCCTGTATGAGATCGCCAGTCTCCACAGCAAACGAGATTGGTCTTTGCTGGTTTTGTGCATATGCCTCTAAACTGATTGAATATTTTTGATTGGATGCTCTATCTCTCCTCACTGAAGGCAGTCAGTTTAGCTAACAAACACCTCTGCTCTGTGCATCCCTTGGTCAGAGGTTAACTACACACTGAGCCTTGCAAGCTCACTGCTGCTCGTGGCTTTCCATAAAGCAGGTCAGATTTGACAGTAGGAGAGGATAACCCCAGTTTCAAAAAGTGCCTTGATAGTACTGGAACCACCCTCCAGGGTCTCCAGTGCTTCCCACAGCTGGTGTGCTGGCTGGAAGAGGGTGGGTGATGATGCTGAAGCTCGTGGCACATCCTGTCTGTCTGCAGCTCCCTTCAGCACACAAAAGGCAGGAGAAGGTGCCTAGAGCAGCCTTTCCTCATTGGCCTCTAATCCATCCAAGCCCTGATGAAATAGAAGCCACAGTGAACAGCAGCAGCCACATCTGGGCTGTGTAAGGTGCCAGCATCTCTGTGGCTGGAGCTGCAGTGGCTGCTCTGTGCAGGTGGAAGGTGGGATTATGGCGCAGCCCAGCCCAGCCTGAACAAGCTGAGCCACCCCTTGCTGGTGGCTGCAAGCCTGGGGAGGACTGGGAGTGAAGAGTGTGTATCACTGCTGGGGGACTCCTAATCTTAATTTCCTGGGCACATGGTCCTTGCAAGTTTTTCCAAAGGCTGTGGAAAAGCAAAAGGAGGACAATTTGAGTATATCAGATAAGGATGGGGAGAAGATGGGAGGCATCTTCTTCTGGCCCTGCCTGCTCTCATTGGTAGAAGCAGGCAGGATTCCAGTGCTCAGACATCTAGAGATCATGATTCTTCTCAAAAATTATTTGATTTACAATATTTAGCTCAGGAGACAGGGACTGAGGGAGTGCCCAAATGACCCAGAGACTCATTGACTTGTGTACAAAGAGCCTGTTCCTCCTCTGGAGGATGCTCTGCCAGCCCAGATCTCTCCCACTGTCTCCCCTTGCAGGAAGGGCTTTCCTTCCTGGTGTCAGTGCCCAGGAGCAGAAGAGAGGCTTTTTGGCAGGAGGCAGTGCTTCTGGAGCCCAGCTCTGAGAAAGGCAGAAATAATCTGAGGTTGTAGAGGGGAGAACAGGTTTATTGCTGCTCCTTCTACATTGCACCTGAGCTGGGGTCTGTCCCCACCATCTCCAGGGTTCAACCAGCCATGGGTGCACCTTCAGCCAAGGCTTTGGGAAGCCAGTGACTCCCCTCTCCCCCTCTGAGGATGTTCTCATGGTCAAACACACCAAAGCCACAAAGCAGAAGGATTCCCCTGCCCAGGTCTGCAAGGAGGCGCTGCTGGTGATTTTTGCTCCACATTATTGGCAGGGGTGGTGTGGCAAGGGTGGTGTGGGGGATGCACTGGGCTGCTGCCAGGGGGAATGTACCAGCACGGAGCAGCCCGGGTTTCCTGGATACACCCTGTCTTGCAGCTATCTGCAGCTCCGGAGTGTTTGGATCAGCCTCTCCCGAGCGCTGCGAGCGCGGAGCCTCAGCCCGGCCTCTTTCTGGCAGACTTGTTTATCTGGGTGTTACATTGCTGCAGGCCAAGGCTTAGTTTCTGTTGTACTTGTGCCAGGGTACACAACCCTGGCAGCTCTTGCACATGGGAGGAGTGTCATTTTATCCCAAGTCTCCCTCAGGAGTTGATAACTGTTTAGCAGAACATCAGGGAGAGAGGATGGAGCGACTGGAGGGGTCCCAACACAGGGGGGAAATGTACCATGAGAGCAGGAAGAAAAGGCTGGACTTAAAGTACATTAATAATAAACTTGGACACTCCAAATCTTTATTTTTATAATTCAGTGGTGGTGGTGTGGTGGTGCTTAGCTCCAAACTAGGATTAATGAATGCCCTGTAGCCATTCTGCTTTGACTAGATCTGGCAAAGATTATATTAGAGAGAAAGGGAGTGGGGAGAGGGAGGAAGAAAAAGCACCACTTATCAGCAAGCTTATACAGATAGGAGCTAAAAGGTGTAACCTGATAAGACATCTTTCATTTCAGGCAGTGCAAGCCCTGTACAGTCCCTCTGGGTCTCATAAAGAGAGGCTCTTTGGAGCCTCCCAAAAGCACATTGAGCTATGGAAAGTGTCAGGAGCTAATTATGCAGCAGGCTGAAGGAGCCAGGGCACCTGGCTGAATCCAAGGATAAGGTCTGTCCCCAGAGCAGCTCTGGAAGCTTTGCACAGCAGGATGCAAACCCCCAGGTCTCCTGTAGCCCTGCCCTGAGCCTGCACATCCGCAGTGCAGTGCAGGTAATTCTGAGCTTGGGCAGCCTCAGGAGGACACAGGTCTCAGGACATTTTTGAGTGTTCCTCAGTGCAGCAGAGTCACACCATCTGTGCGAGTGGCAGATCAGCTGAGACAGGATCATTTGCAAAACTTTATGTGGAAAATTATGGCTTTTTCATATTCCCCTGTACTGAAATCAGCCCACCCTGCCTTGGCTGATTGGGAGCCAGGCATTTTGCAGAGCACTTTTGGTTGCATCGTGCAGTTTTCAAATATGACCAAAGCAGCAAGGCACAGGGTGAAATCAAGGAGACAAATATTTTCAATGTTCAATGTTGGTGGTGGCAGTGAAAGGTGAAAGAAATTCAGGGAAACCTACAGACTCCTCTGCACTCAGTTCACATCTGTTCACAATTCACTGCAACCTGCCAAACAATTAAAAACAACAACCTGTTTTATTAGCTGTCACATCCCATAAAATATTTCAGGGCCCTTCATCAGCAGCTGACACCCTGTCAATAATAGCTCTCTGGGTTAAAAAAAATGTTCACAATGTTATTTCAATGTCTGGCTCTCAGAGGTTTATCTCCAGTGCCCATCACAAGAGTATTCAAGCACTAAACGCAAGGTTAACAACTTTACAATTAAGGATGTGAAAGATATATAGATGGTGATTTCCATCCCACCCTGAGTATGAGAAATGCAGGTCTTGGAGGCTGAATTGCTCCATGGCTGTTCCTCCAAGGAGAGGTGCATGGGCTGAGCTTATGGCTGGCCTGGATAATTCCTGCATAATAAGTAGGAGATCTGGCTTTGCTCAACCCAGTAGCAATTTTTGGATCTAACCACTATGAAGGTTTAATGGGAAAAATATGCCCATGATACTCAGGTGCTGCCCCTGGCCTTGCTTGTGGCACTGCTGGCACCACCCTCATGAGCTCACTGGACATTGCACTGTCCTTGTTTAGCCCTGGCTGCCCCTATCCTGCTGCCAGTGCTCCCCTCCAGTAACTCTAAAATCTTTAAGGCATCCAATCTGAAACAGATTGATCCCTTCAGCACAATCCTAAACCTGCCAAGGCTGCCAAATTCTGCCTTTTTTAAAATCCCACAGGAACAGGAGACTTCCCACAAAGTTTCCTTTACAAAATATGCTTTTCAGAGTTTTAAAAAACTGCATTAATCTACATTTGAGAATAAGATGTCCAAGGCTGAAATAAAGACAGTCAATATGGAAATCAGCATTTTGAAAACATAAAGACTTACCAGATCTGGTTTTCAGAACTGAAGATGTGAGTGGCTGAGTTCTGAAAATTATTTTGTACTTTTTCATGTAAAAGGAAGAGGTTACACTCCTATTTTTAAATGCAAAGCCAGATGCAATCTAAAAACAAATACTTTCTGTGCTCTGCATACTACACAGCCAGAGTGACAAGCCCTGTCCATGGAGTTCACAGCTTAAAGAGACCAAAGACAGATGAAGGATCATGTCCAAGATCAAACATGAACTTGGTGGCCCAGTCTGTGACTGCAGCCCAGGCCCTTTGATTCAGACCTGCTGGTCCATTCATTCCATCTGTCTCTCCATTAATTCCAGCAGTCTCTCCTGTCGTGCTCTCTAATTTTCCATCAGGGCTGTATTTTCTGGGAGGTAACGTTACACTCTGTACTGTTGTTTCATTGCACAGGTACTTCCTATCTGGCAAAAGATAATCTGTGATTAAATCAGCTGGGATCAAACACAGCAAAATGAGGAGGAAATCAGATACCAAAATCCTGTTAAACACCTCCTAAGCACCAGGAGGTGATGGCTGCACCTCTCATCTCACAGGGGTTGCAGTGAGCCCATGAGCCACTGCAGCTGCCCAGGAGCCATGGATGGCACCTGTGGCATCATCCACATTTCAGAATGAAACCTGCTTGATTTGCTTGAGATAATCTCAGTTTCATGTACCTGTTTTCAGAGATCTTTCCAGCATTGGCACAGCATGGTTATTATCTACTGTGGGGAAATTTGTGGGTCACATTCTGCCAGCACACAGTCAGCACTGCCATCAGGTGTAGCAGCATGGGCATAACCAAAGGCAGATTTGAGATCTGAATGGCTTGTATTAGTTTTGTTCTAGATGGATTTTTCTCTAGGTTTTAGATTAAATTATTCCTGGCATTATCCCAAGTAAAATGTGGTGTTGTGACCCTATTTTCTCCATCCAGGGATCATGACTTGCTCTCAGTGAATGGCAGTTTCTTGGTCACTTCTCATCATGACTCTGTTTTCTTCCAGAGAAGCTACTGGACTTCAGAAAGCAAATTCCATGCCAGGAATGCCAGAGCCTCTTTGACACAGCAGTGAGTGGCTTAATGCTCAGACCTCTGTGGCTTCATCTTGTTCCAAAGCTCCCCACAGACCTGCAGATACAGCCCATAGTCAGCCTCAGGGTGGCACAGCATGGCACACAGTTCTTTAATAGCAGAATAGAGGTGGAACGACTCTGTTTTCCTCTCTGTAGCATGAATATCTAATTTAATAGGAGCACAATTTTCTGCTGGTGCACATTCATGGGCTTGCAGTTGCATTCACAGGCCTAGAAAGAGCCACAGTAACAGGTTATGGTGAGAAAAAAAAAGATGTAAACAAAAGAAATTCATGGTATTGGGTGGTTCTTCAGGAAAAAAAAATAATAAAAAAGAACAAAAAGAAGGAAAATGCTTTGGCTGTAGATGTTTGCAAAATCCTTCATCAAATGATCACAAAAACAGATTCCTTGGTGTAACCTCACTGATCCTAGAGGAGCCCGTGTGGTATTGACCCTCCATTCCTACAGACAGTTTCAAAAGAGCCTCAAGGAAGTTTCAAAGGGATGTGAAAATTTTTCCTTTGGAAATCACAGCGTGGATGGTAAATTCTCTGTTGCACAGTGCTCAGCCTCAGCATTTCTATTTAAAAAACATTCAACAGTGGGAATAGCACGGGCAAACCTTGGGCAACTCTTTGAAACTCTAGGCCCTTGGTGATCTTAGCAGGTGAGCTGGGATAAATGGAGGGGCTTGGGGCACTGACTCTTTAGGCAACACTTGGGGTTGCAGGGGCAGGGGCAGGAGGCAGGGAATGAGCTTTGATATAATGATATAACGTCCCCTCTCAAACCTCAGGGAGCCCCGTCTCCTAATATTATTCTTTCTTCCTTCTCAATTCAAACCAAAAGTGAAAACAGAAAGAAAATATCTCTCTTTTCTCTCCTCGCTCGCCTCTCCCCCTCCTCCCCTCCTGCTGCTGCTCCAGCAATGGGAGGGAAGGGAAAAGGGGCGAGAGCCACTTAGATCAGTTTCATGCACAGGAGAAGCAAGACAGGAATTATTTTTCTTGTTAGCCTTTTTGTAAGAAGACAGACAACCCTTTCAGCCCAAATACAATATTGTAATTGCTCATATTCAACTGACAGAGGTTCCCAGATGAGCTCCACTGAGGCGTCATTTACTAATCTGTCATGTTCTATAGCACCCGGCACAGAGCGCTGTAAAAGTGTCTTCTTCTCTTTAAGTTATTTATATAGTTGGCTGAAAGCGCTTTGCTTGTACAAACTAGAAACTATTAGATTAGACCAGCGGAGACAGCCAGAGGCAATCTTTTTAACAAAGTGAGTGGGATTCAAAGTAGGGCTGGAAAGCAAATATTATTTCACTGGAAGTCTATTAGAGGTAGTTCCCTGGATAACAAATAAGTGCTTTGTTAGCTTAGCTTGAAGAAATGCACCGGTCAGGTTGGCAGCAGCTGGGTCTAATGGTAAACTGTGTGATAGCAGATGATAACTCTGTGATCAGTGCAACACGTAAGCCAGTTTTGCTCTCCCTTCCTTCACAGCCTGCCACATCCCTGGGTTTACTTGTTTAAAGTGCATGTCAGAACTTAGCAGCTGGGGATAACTCCGTTTGTTTTAAAACTTCTCACTGTGACACACGCACACACACACTGAAAGAAAAAGTATGGAAATCCAGCCTATCAGAAAGCAAATATTGTTCTCACCAGGGAAGGTTAAAAGGTTGTGCCTGTTGGAGTGCTTTAATAAAAGTGGAATCTGGGCTCAAACCAAGTTTTAGACATAGAGCTCATCATGACAAATAGAAAACCAGGCTCTCTAAGTATAAGACAAGATTGCAGTATATTCATAAAAAATATGCAAAACTAGTCATAATCACTATTAGCTGCTAATTCTGGAAAATATCAGTTTCATTCAGCCCCTGAGACAGCTGCTTTCAGTGATGGATAATGTGATTTTTCTTTGGTAGAGCATAAAATGTCCCTGTGCTGTAAATCCATATCAGAGTGACTCCTAAAAGCAGAAACATGTCTGTATAACACCTTGGGATCTATTTCTTTCTATGAGAGGTGCTCCATACATGTAAGAGGTTGTTTTTATTTATTATTAATAACCACTTGCCTCCTTGGAAATTCCCTGTTTGTAGCTTCCAGTCTGTGGGTTCAAAAATCAAAAATTATACAGTTTCCTGTGTAGAAGGTGGATAAAAGTCAGACAACTCAAGGGATGGCTAAAATGCTAATGGGCAGATGATGAATTTTTGCACAGCAGAAGCCTGGTTGTTCCTGATTGTGGTCTGGATTGCTGGAGACATCAGAGGGCTCCCCAAAAGGTCATTACTCAACTCCACTCCTTGTGTTCACATAAAAGACTGGCTCTAGGCTGGAAGCAACAGGAATGCTGGGCTGCCCAAAAGAGTAGCAGAGAAACCATGGCCCAGTGTCCTGCTCAGCTGCACCTGGAAAAACTGGATTTCCTCCTGGGAAAAACATGACACAGACTGTCAGAGGGGATAGCAGGGGGTTATCTGCTCCTGGATCAATTGGTCTTGGCAGTGTGCACTGCACTGTGTCCCTTTTCTAGAGAACAGTAGAGCCACCCAGGCCTAGGCATGGTCTTTACCCAACAATTTCTTTTTCAAAATCCAGCCACCATCAATAGGTCTGTCTCAGGGACAGATTCATCCCCAGGGTGAAGGTAAACCCCCTCCCTGCCCCCTCTCCACCTCCACCCAGCCTTCCCCATCCCACTGGGCTGCAGCAGCACGAATTAAAGAATCCTCATTTGCTCCACAACTTCTCTTTGGCTCCCTGTGGGCTCCCTCTGTCCAATTCTTGGGACTGACAACACAAACCTGTGCAGTAGAAGAACAGGTAATGTGCATGTGTTGAAGTTCAGGCTTCAAGTTCATACAGGCAAGTTCTTTAAGAGATAAATCTCCATTCAGCTTGTCTTAAAAAGCCAGATGAAAAATATGCTTTTACCAACACCTTCCAGTGTCTCACTGAGGCTATTTGCTCACACTCCAAAACTCCTGCAAGTTGATAATTAGCTGGACCCTGTCTCAAGGCAGCCACACTTACTCAGAGGAGAAAGTGCAGAACTTGCCCAGCCTGCTCCCACTCCAGCACTGCTATGTGCATTTTTTTGGAGAATCATTTTTCTTTCCTAGCTCTGCTCTAAAACTTCGAGGAAGTTTGCCCTTTTGCCCTCCTCCCTCCCTATACTCCAAAGCCAGAGGAGAAAAAGATTATGACAGAAGAGAACATTTGCTTTTTGTGTTCTAGGGAAGGGGAAATAAAGAAAAGGAGTGAGGGGCTTTGTAGAGGCGAAATGCAGTGGGAAGTCCAAGAGTTACCTGCGAGTTGTGCAGGTGAAAACCACCATCCGCTCATTATTACTCCTAAGCGAGTTAAAAACCCAGGGATTCCCAGGGACACACCTGGGTTCTACCTTGCCAAAGGAGTGGGAAGAAACAAGGTCCCCTCCCAAGCCCAAACCACTCCTACGCAGTGGCAGAGCCTCAATTCCCGTGTCTGCCAAGGATCCCGGGTGTGCTTCCCTTCCATTCACACTCACCTCTAATAGCGCTGCTCCCCGGTAATGACGGGTTGGCCTTTCTGGGGCTGGCAGCAGGCAGCCAAACTGCACATCCCTTTGATCGGCCCTCTCCTCTCTGCCCTCGGGGCCAGATTTTCCTAAGGGAGAAGGGGGCGAGGGTGCAGCCGTGTCACCAACTCCCTCCGGAACGAGTCGGGCGAGTCTTTTATCTGCAGGGAGGTTTCGCTCTACTTAGGAGGATTAAGGCTTCCCCAGTTTGACTCGCAGCCCTCGCCTGCTGATAAAAATGCCTTTCAGTGGCTCAGCACACCTGGCTCGAGGCACTGCAGGGAGCTGCTGGAGTGTATCCCTGTTGAAAGGATCCAATAGGTGCTGGAAAACCCATGGCAAATGGAAGTTACTTGTGAGAGCATTGGGACACATGGGTGACAGCCCCTCTTCCTTTTCCACCTCTATTCATGGAGATTTTTTTCTCCACAAAGTGTCAAATTCCGACTCTTACTTCCATGGGAAGGTGATAATGTCAGCATATTTCTTAACAGGCAATGAAAGATCAGGGACCAGAAGGGGGAATTTGTTCTTAGACTTGTCTGCATTGATAAGAAGTCACCGTGTGTGACTGGGTTTTTGCAATCTCTTTTGCTGCTGCTTTGGCTCCTTTACAAGTTATCGGTGTATCTGCTACACAGGCAAAGCTCCAGACAATGCAGGTGATCTCCAGGGACATGGAAAGAAGAAAATGCCCAGGGGACAAACGTGCCCTGGAAAGATAAATACCTGCTGGGCCAATCCTCAGCTGTATTTCCACAGCAGTAAATGTAGGTAGATTTTGGGCTGGTGGGATTTGCTCCTCTACTTACCTTTTTCAGTTCAAAGGGCAGCAAAGATTTCCTTTTCCTGACTGTGCATCAGGGGATCAATCCCTGATCAGAGACAGAATGGGAATTCAAAGGCATTTGTCCCAGCTGGCAAAAGAAATTTTGTCATGTTGAGTTTTTTCTTAAATTTTCATCAGTTTGGTTTTGTTTCTTTATCAGCGGCTCTTTGCCTTCCCAGTGCTGGCTTTCTCTCTTTAGATCAGTCACAGGCAGGCTGTAATGGTCTTAATGCAGCTCTGATCTATACAAGCCAGCAGCCGAGCCTGTGATATATTGCAATCTTTATTGCCCTGTTACTACCATTGTCTCAAGTGCTTCTCCAGATCGATGGTGAAATTCCTCTGCTTTAGTGGCCATAAGCTGGGAGGGCTCTCACTCACCAGATGTGTCATGAGCTAAACTGTCACAGGTCGGGCTTAGGGATGCTCAGCCTACAAAACATCACACAAATCCAGTCTGCAAAAGTCTCAGCAAGAAGAGTGGAACGAATTCCTGTTAATGTCACAACCCCCACATTCACCGATTACATCAGGAATTAGTTCTTCTAAGTGGATCTGGATCCACTCCCCACCTTCAGATTGTCACAGCTGTAATCTGATAATATTATGGAACAAAAATAATTCAGATATACAGCCAGAGCTAGGTCTGTTTGGGAGAATGAAGACTTTGGGGAGAAGCAGTGAGGAAGTTCGAAGAAAAATGAGTTTGGATATTAGCCTTCAGGATCTTTGTGTCAAGGCTCTGAGATTAAGGGGTCTGAAACATCCTATTGTGCCATTTAGTTTGAGACTTTAAGCCTGGAACCCTGTTAAGTGCTCTTGCATCTGACATCTCCATACAAACACAACCCTCTCTAGCTCTTCCTCCCCAAACCCCAAGGCTGAGTTCACTCATTTCTTTTCTTGTCCTCTCACCTGTGCAGGGAATTCTAACGCAAATCAGTTCCAGCCATTGCTTAGCTCCATTACAGGGATCCTCAGTTCAGTCCCATTCCCTGCCCTCTCCCGAGCTGCTTTGCACCTCTGCCCAAGCTTGAAAACAGTGGCAATAGGAGCTTCTTTACCATCCTAAATTCACGGGGAAAAGAACAATTGCTGACATCTCCTCACCCCTAGCCAGCATTGGCAGTGCAAGGGCACAAGTGGAGTGAAAACAGAAGATATTGACCCAGTGACCCTGGAACAGAAGGAACACAGAGCATCAGCAGCTCTTCCTTCTCTTCAGCCTCTGGAAAAATATCATCCAGGCTCCTGAGGGGATCCTTTTCCTGAAAAATATAGTGGAACAATCTCAGCTTTTCATAGAGAAATTTTAAACAGTAAAAAAATGTCTGTGATTCCCAACAACTGCAGCCATACCTATACAAGAGTGAATGTACTGAGGATCTACCAAGTTTTAGCATGGCCTGTGTATTGCTCATCCTTTAAAAATGCATTTCTGCTTTGGAAAGAATTCTGGCTCCGATTTCCAGCACAGAAAACAGCATTCCACAATTCAGGGAAGGCAACAACTGCTCAGCAAAGGAATGCCAAAAGGGGTTTGGACAGCCTAAGGTGCAAAAGGAGGAAATTAATAATTAATAATGTAAAATCATTAATTAAAAATGTAAATTTTTTTTTCAAAGGAAAGAATTCAAATTTCAAAGGAAGAAACTGAGGGCACAAACAAAAAACTAATAAAAGAAATTTCTCTGTTCAACAGAAATATGAGGATGTCAGGCCTATCAAGATTGGTCCCATGCAAGACCTGGGATAGAGAACCTCAGGAATTATAGAAAATAATCTGTCTTGAAGTTATTTCCCTCTTTAAAGCCATGGTCCATGTGCACCAGGGAGTACCAGGAGGAACAGGCCTGAGAGGTTATTAAAAAATGCTGAAGAGACTGATGGACTGGAAAAAGAGTCTCCTGTAGGAACCAGTGTAAGTGCCAGGGTAAAGGAGAGACCACAGTGGATTGAATGACGTTGTGTGGGTTGGGAGAGCTTCAATTACTTAATTAAGGAAACGATGATACCGAGAGCAGTTTGAAGAGAAAAGCTTTCTCATTTGGATTCATTTCACTTTATATCTTTTTGGTGAAAGATGGAAATAAAAACGGAAGCAGACATGAAATTTAATAATGTTATTGCTAGAAACTCAAATGGAAAAAATACTGGGGAAGAATTAAAGCCGAGGCATAAAATGCTAAAAAAGGAAAGAGAAGAATGGTCAGGCAGAATGTAAATAATTCATTTATTTCCAGTGGTGGAAGAGTATTAAAAAACAAGGTACAGTGATTACAGCAGGCGATTGGGAGTTGGGACTCTTGAATTTTATTTCTTTTCCTTAACAGATGTCATTCTGTAAGCCAGTCCTTCCATGCTCCACATATTCCATGCCCAATACTTCTCCACATGACAGTGATGTAGTTGGACTTAATTTGCTGATGCCCTGTAGGTGTAAATTGTTATGAATTGGCAGAAATCACTTGAGATTTAAGGATGAAGTTATCTTTCCATTAGGAGCTTGGCTACCAAAACAAATTCTCCTTTGAAGTGCCCCAAAGAAAACGCAGCTCCCACTGAAGTTTCCCATTTCTCTTCTCACTCCAGGTAGAATTTTCCCTTGTGAAGTGATACTTCTAATTGAATATCTCCTTCCAACTCCTCAGAGTGAGCGTAGCTTCTGGGTAAGGAGTGTGAATTGCCTCGCTCATGCTCATAAAGTTGAATCAAAGCTTCAGTTAAGTCAATTATTGTTATACTTCCCCTTGCAGGCCTCAATATCATCTCACATCCGAAGACTGGGGGCAATCTCAGAGGTGCCAATGAGATGCACTCTCTACTCAGCCCTTCCAAACAGACCTGCTGCTGATCCCTGACACTCGGACAAAGAGAATTAGGGCTTTGCTGCTTTGCTGGGCAACTCTTGCACCTGCCAGGAGGTGCTGATGGTGACACCCAATCTCTGCAGGTGTAGTAAGTGTCTCACCTTGGAGATGTGAGTGTTACATCTGGGTGAGCCTAGAAAGCTGCAATTCTTTAAAACATTGCATTTCCATTGCTCTACAAATTGCTTTCCTATGGGCATTTTTGGAAGATGCTCCCTCAGGCAGGTTTAATTTTTAGGAGTGATGTCCTTTTCCAGAGGAGAATTTATATCAATAAAACCTGCCAAAGCACACTCAGCTACATGTTGAAGTCAGTTGAAGACATGCAAAGTAAAATACTCCAGAGCAAAGGCTTCCAGATTATTTATATCCCCTGCAGACTGTCATGGTACTGATGTTGCTCCTGCAGATCAGAGAAACCAGATGGGTGTTTGGTTGTCCGTGATTGTGTAGATAATCAGTTACCAAAAACGACAGCACATTCACATGGGGAGAAGTGGTCTGTGGCTCCTCTGTTTTGACAAGCTCAGTTGCTGCATCTGGATTTGAATTGCTAAAATCAGCACAAATGTTATTGTTGAAAGCCACAGACCATGGTTTATGTCAATGACAGAGAAACCTCAGAAAGTTTGGAGGTTTCCCGTCAGCACCCAATAGTTTGGGTATTTCTGCAGCTTTAGCCAAACAATTGAAATACTGCTCTTTGAAAAAGTTCAAGTAGTAAACTCTGAGGCACAAGTTGTTTCACAAGATTTCTGAAATGTCAGGTTTCAGTCTGAGGTTGCAAGATCACCCCTTTGCTCGTATCTCTTTGTTACCTCCATTAATTACTTTCATGAATATTATTGCATCATCTAATTCCGTGATGTTAATGAGGGTACACTGTGGCAGGTTCCATCCAATCCTACAAAGCTCTCAAGAAGAGCTTCCAATCTAGATGAATACAGCATCTTAAAAAGCAGAAAATGAAGTAACATCATTCCAGTCCCATAGGGAGATGACAGAACTTGTCTAAGATCATGACTGAGATTCGTGACAGAGCCAGGGCCTGCAGCGGATCCACTGAGATGCCAGCCAGCACTTTATTGATAAAACTCTTCATTTCCTCTTTCTACTAATGAAGAAGCATCAGTATGGATGCTGAGAGTCTGTTACCAGAAGAAATAATTGTTTGAGAGATTCTAAAACTTCAAAACATATCCCGTCTTAGTTTTGAACAATAGGTTGAGGTAATTTCCAAATTGGTAGGAATGGGGTTGGCTGTGCCTGATTCAGAACAGCAAACATCAGCAAAGCACCAGCAATTAACCAAATTGTTAACAACTGCTCTGCTGGGGAGAGTCTGGGGCAACTGTGCAGGCAGGGGAAGACGGTGGTTCACTGTAAATCTTACTGAGCATTTCAGTGCTGAGTCTGATAAATGGTTTCTGAAGGGTTTTTGTGAAGTACCTGGGACTCTGAGGAGAGAAAACATTTCTCAGCCCAGATGCTGCGAGCCAGAGTATCCTACCTGCAACACCAGATGTCGAAGCAGAAAGATAGAGGGGAGTTGTGGTTCTAATGGAGAAATAGAAAATCCAGCCCCACTGGAATGGTCCCTGAAAGCATTATTTTTCAAATAGTAAGCTGGGAATAAGGTAATTCAATTTCTGACTGTGTGAGGAAGAAAGAAGAGTCTCAGACACCCATTTTTAAACACTAAGTGTGAGAATCACAAAATCTGTGGCTGCAGATCATTATCCAAATCAGCATTAAGGTCTTTAACTCCTGTATACAGAACATGGGTACTCTGAGTGTTCAGCTGAACACCGTTCTGAAAACACATCCTGAATATCTCTGTGTGAACTGTTGGGTGAATTTTGGGGAATTTGAAACAAACAAATATACATTTCTAATGTAGTGGCTCAAAATATGCATCCTTTTAGTCCTTATAGACACAGGCTCCAATGCTGGCACGTGCAATTTATTTTTCTGCCCTCCCCTAAGCAGTCCCTTTCTTTTCAGTGAGTCTACTTTCAAACTGATGAAACTCAGCAGTAGCAGAAATCTGAATCTGTGCGTTTAAAAAACCCTTGTTCCTTAATATGTCCTTATGAATCTTTTACTTTTGCATGAACTTCTTTATTTTGTAGTTTAAATAAGTCAAATTAGTTTAAAAAAGATTCTGAAATAAAATATCCTCGAACATCCATATGGATAGCTCACAGGTAAAGCAGCAAAAGTTCAATACTACAATTGCAGATTATAATTTTTCTGCAGTAAGGATATAAACCACATGCTTACATCTCTCTGTAGTAATCAGAGAAAACTCCAGCTACTTATTACATTAAAAATCCCAACAAAAACCCCACCTCTTTCTAATATTTCAATGGAAGGAGGACTACAAAGTGGTGTTTTGTTCCCTTATAAAATGAGGCTTTTTGTCAAGTCCCAGTTTAACTGTAAACATTGGAATCAAGATCTGCAGATAATTGCAGACAATTTATCTTGTTTCTTACACCCCTTTTCCATGGCCCCAAATACCTAGGAAAAGTCTCAGGACCTTGCATTTGTTTTTCACTTGATTAAATTTACTAATCTGGATTTAGAACAATATAGGCACAGCTTGCTCTACTTCAGTCATAATTATTAAAAGAAAAAATTGCCTTGCCTGATGGCTACGTGTGTGTGTACATAAATATATGTGAGTAATTATAAAGAATTATTCATGTTTCTTTGTATTTGCTATATGCTTTAACTTCAGGTAGGTGTTTATGGCCCATTAAAATGGAGCAATTCCAAAATTTCCTAAGCATGATGAGCGGTGCCATAAATATGTGTACGCCGTTGCCAATTACTACATGAATAACAATATCCTGAATGCCATATGCCTTCATTAAAAGGTGAGCTTGGGAATATTCTCAGTTTCTGCTTTCTCTGCGTTTCTTGAGCAGACTCCAGCCCCATGGTAGTCAGCAGCAGCAAGCAGTGGGGAGCTGCAGTTTTAATAACAAATTGTGACTGGTTGCTCCTGGCTGCAAAGCTGCTCCCAGTGCAGCGCAGGGCCCTGGAGGTTGAGAGAGAACACAAGGATTCCATTTAATAGCTGCCCTTTGCAGGGAAATGCATCAAAGCCTAAGCAGACCCTTTGCTGTGGGAGATACTACCCTCAGCTGAAACTGGGGATGGGATTCTCTCATTTGCTCAGCCCTATCCATTTACAGCAGACAATATCTTCATTAACAGTTGAGAGTGGGAGGAGGGCAAGGAGGCAAAAAAAAAAAAAAAAACCAAAAAAACAAAAAAACAAAAAACAAAAAAAGTTAAGCTTTTAAAGTGCATTATAAGTATTTCTTTCTCAGAGTTGAACTTGCTATAGAATCACAGAATGGTTTGGGTTGGGAGGTACCTTAAAGAGCATCTGTCCCACCCCTGCCATGGACAGGGACACCTTCCACTGTCCCAGGAAGCCCCAGTGTCCAGCCTGGCCTTGGGCACTGCCAGGGACCCAGGGGCAGCCACAGCTTCTCTGGGCACCCTGTGCCAGGGCCTGCCCACCCTCACAGGGAAGGATTTCTTCCTCACTTATAATCTAACCCTATTCCCTTTCAGCCTGAAGCTGCTGCCCCTGCCCTGTCACCACAGATCCTGACAGAGACACAGCTTTGGTTCAGTGACAGCAGCACTTCCCAAGCCTTGAACAGCCTTTGCTGATAATCACACACACTTAGTTCTTATGTCAATGTAAATTATCATCATATATTATTTATACAAGAAGAGATTCTCCAAAGTGCCAAGGACACCCAAGCACCCAACTCCCTTCAAAAGTCAGTGTGGGATTGAGGTTCATGGGGTCTCTCTGTTCCTCCAACAGCCACAAACACCTTGGTGCATCTGATGGGCTCAGTGTGTTTATTGAATTATCTGTAAGATTTATTTCTGAGCCTTTTGCTTTGATTTTCAGAATCTGGGTCCCAGACAAACAAATTCTCTAGTCAGTTCAACCAGGCACTCCAACATATTTTGTTTGCATTAGCTCCACTCTGTTGCATTAGTAATGTCCCATCATATCATATTAGCAGTCTGCTCTGCTAATACAGGAGAAGTCGTTCGCACAGCACAAAGTCTACTTGTGTTAGCACTTGTTTTCCTGTGTTTCATTATAGACAGAGCTCTGGGGGCACGAGGGGAGGGGTAATTCCTTCAATACCTCATGCTAGGTCTAATGGGATAATAGGAGGACATTTTGTTTCACTTAAATTTGGACAGGAAAAATATAAGCACGTTGTTTTCATCCTTTTGTCTTTCCAAACACTAAGAAATTGTTAAATTGATTTTATTTAACTGAAAGGAGTTCAGCTGGCTGAGATTTTTGGATATTGGCATTCCAACGACTTTTGCTTTAGAAAAAAAAATGGAGAAACAATGTTTTTAGGACACCAAAAGGCTTTTTTGCTCTCCTTATCCCACCCTGTTCACTGCTGAGTTCACATAACTGTGACGGACTGGAATAAGAGGAAGAATCCCTGCTCCTTTGGAAATAAAGCCACTATTTTTTGTATGTTTACAGAAAATTGAATCCAACATAAATCAACACGGAGACTGAGCTTCAAACTGCTTTTTGCACCAGTTCTCATGTGGGGTCTAAGGATTCTGTTTTATTGTGTATGCCTAACAAGGTCCAGAACAAAACTGAGTTTATTTTGTTCTTTACTGTCCGAACCACCGGGACAATTGGACAGGTCAGTGAACCAAGAGTGAAAGCATTTTGTTGCTATTGAGTTATTCTGCTACAGGACACCAAGGGATAAAATAGCTGTTTGCCTATTACACATGTTCTATTAAGTTAATCAGTTTAATTAAGACCAATTCAGCATCACTGAGCTCTTACATACACTAAAACCCAAGGTAGGAGGAAAGGAAAATGGGTTTGTATGTTGCGACAAAAGGGAGAAAAGTCTTGTCTGGGGAACTGTGTCTCACCTGTTACTCAAAGAGCAGGATCAGGACCCTTCCTCCTTGTCCATGACTACAAACAAGATTCCTGCCAGCCCCAGAGAACATGAACAAGCCTGGTACATGATGAAGTTTAATTTCTTCATGGTTTAAACATTTGTCATGTCTTCCAGAGCAAAGCTTCTTTCCAGGCAAAGACTCCTGTGATACACAATGCATTTTTTTGTTGTTGTTTTTTATGTTTTAACAGGCTGATGAGGGTGAGAGGAGCACCAGGCCCACTGCTGTGGCACATGTGACGTGTGCTGCGTGTGAGCCTGTGCTCACAGAGAGGCTTCTCTCTTGTTGCAGGGCAAGGACATCCCAAATGGATCCTGGTAGGATTTCACAACTCCAAACCTATCAGAGGTGTGTGGTGATAAAAAGGGTTTGTGAAATGTTTCAGGAGTTATTAGAGCTCTCAGAACCCACTCTGTATCTCTCCTGACTCGTTTTAGTGCCTCAGGTGGTACGTACAGCTGCTAATGATCAGTGTTATTTACTGCATGATACTGCCTGAAATAAAGTTGTGAATCAGTGCTTGACAGAATAACACAGAGCAGAAATGTGGCACCTGTCCAAGGGAGTCCAAAGCCATGAGCAGCACACGAGAGTCAAACACTGTATGTTGAGCTCTCCTGAAAATTTGGCCATTAAAATTGACCAGGCTTGAAAAAAGCAACATTTTTAAAATCCTGGCCCTATGAGCAGGTATGCACTAACCAGAGGGGAAAATGGTAACAAAAACATTTTACAGATGCTTTTTTCTGGAAAGGTTTTTAGGGTATTCACCAATTTGATGACTCATAAAGTGTCAAGACTAGAAACATATTAAAATGTTTAGAAGGAGTGATTTACCAGCTCTCTAATGGAACAAAACATTTAGGATGTGAGACTTTTCAAATCCTGCTTGGATCTGGCAGCGAAGTGAACATTACCCAGCTCACACCAAGACAAAAGACTTCAGTGCATCCATCTTGCAAGAAAAAAAAAAACTGAGGCAATTAGTAAAAGCAGTTTTAAAGGAAGTTTTATGATATCTGCTGCTGTCTGTCCTAATGCCAGACTAGACAGTCTTAGCTGAAAACATGGCTTTTCTGAAAAGCACAATTTTTCCCCAGAACAGCTTCTTAACAGCTAGATCTTACAGTGTTACCTCTTTTTCACTCTTTCCACCCATGTATTCTGTAGGAGATTTTTTTTTGTTAATGCACTCTAGAGAAGACGTTTCACTCACTATAAATTATCCCTCAAATATTTGGCTTTACATTCCCACACGTGGCCTCAATTAATATTGACAGCTACAGCAGACCCCTTCCTTGAGACCCCTGTTGGAAAATCCATGGTAGTGGACTCTCATATGGATCTCAGCACCCAGATAAAACATTGCACAGAGGGGTGGGAGGCAAAGGTTGCAATCTGTCCCTCACCTGTTTGGTTCTGCCTCCTGCCATTCTCCTTGACACTGCTACCTGCTCCCATTTTCATCCTATTTTTGAATCATCTTATCAAGACAGAGTAAAAATAATTAGAAAAATAAATCCCTATCCCAAAATGTAGTTTATGAACTAGATAATTCTCTAACTCTGAAGCCAATAAGAAGAAAATCAATAGAATTATTAATGTTAAAACTAAAATTAGTGAAATCAAAATCTCTATTGACTTCCAGGGAGTCAAATTTTACCCTCCAGAATGTTATATAACCACCTAACCATTTATTGTCAGCCATGCAACAGCTCTCTGGATCCTGATGCGTGATGAACACTAAGACATGAAGACTTCTGATAAAGTGGTACCAAAATGTTTTAATATGTCATCCTAATATCACTGACCTTGTGAAGGAGGCACAAGGATGAAAAGTGGGCTGTGAGTGGTGCTGGAGAGGCTCTGGTTTGTGTGGTGGCTCTATTTGCTGATGTCAGAGAGCCTTCAGTGTGATACAGCATTAATATTGTCTCATGTCAGGCAATGCAAATACGGAAAATTACAAGTGAGCATGCACTGAAGATGAGCTCTCTGACATCCATTATGTGGAAGCAAAATCATCTTACCTCATGAAAGATGGCAGCTTGGAAGGCTAAATTTAATGGCTGGGATTCTGATCTCCTGCTGGGTTAACCCAAAAGAGGCTCCATGTCAGGTAATGGAAATCACTGCAGCTGGGCAAAAGAGGGTCAGGTTTACTGCTGTGTTCTGAAAGAGTTGTCAGCTACCAAACGTGGCTGTTCTTTAGTGTCTCACTTTTGCAGTCATTGTGATTGTTATTAGAAAACCTTCAGCAATACCAAGTTGAGCTGTAAATTAAAAATAAGGCAGCGGTACCTTTAAATGTGCCACGAGCTGTGTTTTTGGCACAGGAGCCTCTGAGCAGAGGCTTGCAGCTCAATTCAGACAGTTAGCAGGGTGCTGACAGCAACATGTTGGTACAAGACTGTACTTCTCTCTTTGGTTTTGTTTTAATTAAAGCCGCATTTATTTTTTAAAGCAGGTCATAAAGCTAACCTACTCTGACAACACTGAATTACATTATAAAATCGTTCCTTATAATAATTATAAATCTCTGCTAAAGCAAATTGAAATGAAATTAAAGTACCGGCATACATTGCCTTTCTTCCCGATAGGAGGAATTCATCTGATCAAAATCACCACCGACTGCTCAGAGTTTGCAGTGAGGACAGATCCAGAAATGAATCTCACTCTCCAGCTTCCTGCTGCTCTGAGCCAGTTAAAGTGTCACAGTTTAGCTCCAAAAAATACCCTCAGAGCACCTCACAAGTCACTTGGCTGTACCACACCACATGTCACAACCACAACAGGGTTCAGTGGTGCTTTTTTTGCCAGCCTCAGATGGATCCTGTCCTTCCACAACTCCAGCAGAAATGAGAAATATTGGTGTCACAAGTGTCACAATTCAATTTTAAGCGAGGTGGTTTGAAGCAGAAGGAAAAAGGAATATATATATATATGTATGTATATTAAAAAAAATTAAGCCAGAAGTATTGAATGCAGAAGGCTGATTTCAGAAGGTTTATAGTCTGGGGTGACATTACTTATATGACACGTATGGAAACTATGGGGTGGAATTTCCCTGAAAACAGTCCTTCCCACAAGATTTCTGGCACTTTGGATTCTCTACACAGCTCGAAATCCTGCGAGGACAATCTGTCTCATTGTACTTGAGTCCTCCTTGGTTGAGTTGGAAACCAGGGGCCAGATCCTTAATTTATGTAAACAGGAAGAATTCTGTTGAAAGAAATAGAGAAGAATCAAGGGATATTCTCAGTCCAAAATATAATAGCCAGAAAGGTTTCTAAATCCTTCAGGACCTCAAAAAGTACAGAACAAATTCCTTCACAGAAGTGAGTGGGATGAGAAGTGTTTTTTCTTTGCCTCTCCTGATGGCCTGCCCAGAAAAACAGACATTTTTTTCTGTTAAGAAATTCGCAGTCAGGGGAACCCCCTAGGTCTGCTGCAGTGAGGTACCTCTGCATTTTGGCCCTTCATTTCCCAGCACCCCTCAGAACTGAGAACTTGAATTAGCTGCCAACTTCAGAATGCACCGAGGCAAGAATTTCAGGATGAGAAGGAACACAGTGTCCCTGAGTTTGTAAGTAAGATGCATTTATGTGGGTCACATGTTATAGGGAATGTCAAGGGATGTCACGGCATGAAAAGTCTGGAGAATGTGTTGAGGTGTCCAGACACTGAGGTGATTCCAGAAGTGCACTGAGCATTAAAAGGATAAAGTATTTTATAAGGTGGAGTTTAACCTCAGAGTAGATGAAGTGAAATAATCACTACAGTGATTAGCAACCAGCAGCTCAGTCAGTGGAAAGTTGAGAATCCCACTTGCTCTGGGTGCATTGATGATGTTTAGGATGATGGTAGTGGTGATGGCAGAGGCAAATGAGTCCCATGGAAGGTTTTCCAAGGCTTCTTCTGCGTGTCTTCCCACTCTACAGCATCTGAAGATTTTTTTCAGATTGAAGCACATGTTTGCAACTCAGGAAGTGTTACCTGTTAGTGGCAGCCCAGGGGTGTAATTTCTTTTCCCCAGGACTATGGACTGGGACTGTGTCAAGCTGGTGCTGTGTAAGTTTCCAGAAAGAAACCTTAGCAAGCTGCAAAGCATGCTGCTGGAATAAACCAGCAGGGAGGTTATGGGAGCATTCAATAATTGCTGCATTGCTTGGCAAGCTGGACTGGTTACCAGTTTGTTTCCAGTAGCAATGAAATCCAAATTCCCAGTTTGGATCTCCCTCAACGAAGCCCAGCATGGTTTGGATGCTGCAGCTCCTTTCATCTCTGCAGATGCTGAGATCAACACCAATCTTGCATCTGAGTGATCTGAACCCTGTGTGTGCGGGTGGGGTTGGCGTGTACCTTTGTGGGGGAAGGCATTTCCTAATCAGGACCTTCAGCTTAAGCAACACCTTGCTTTCCCTAATGGTTTGGCAAAGTTATCTGTATTGCCCTTCAAAGCATCCAGCAAGGCTGGCTATCTACTCAGATTCCTCCTGAGAAACCTGCCTCGGGAAGTGGAAGCCTCCAGCAAGGATGGGGATGGGTGAGAAGGAGCTCATAGTTATTCAGATCTGATATGGGGTGATGTTTTTGACTGATTTGCAAATGCTCTCAGGTGTCATGATAGAGACAGAGAGAAAAAACATGCAGATACATCAAAATCACTTCCAGGATGTGGAGTAACTATTGCTACTTAGATTATGATTTTCCAAATGTGTGATTTCTTCCCAAGGGGTGTAGCAGGAAATCTGAGAGATACTAAGGAAAATCAATCCTAAACCTGTGAATTATAAAGAACAGTAGGTGATATCTAGGAACTCTGTGGTCTTTGAGTGATCACAGAAGCTTCTGCTTCTAATCCCACTGACTTCCACTTTGCTGTGGTATTTATCTGAGACAGCCCATGAGTGTCTAAACCGGCCAAACAGGCAGAAGAAGACTCCCAAAGTATTCCTGACATTGAGAAAGTCACTTCACTACCTTCTTTTGCTGCTTTTTATCTGTCATACTGTCCTTAAGCCTGAAATCTTCTTGCTTTCAAGATCTCTGTCTAAACCTTTCAGGGCAAGAGCAGTGTCTGGTTGCTTGTCCTTACAAGTGCAAGTACAGCAGGTCCCAGTCTTAGTTAGAGCCTGCAAGTGCTATTACAGAATACCTGGTAATAATGGGAAAAAAGGATGAAGTCATCCCGAGCTCTCGTCCCATTTACTCACCACCCATGGAAGTTTTTGTATTTCCATCTCTGAGAGCACAGCAGATTTGCTGGGTCCCTCTGGACCCAAATTTGGAAAGCTCTGCCTTTATTCTGCCACCTCTGTTGGCTTTGATAAAACAGGTTCCTGCAAAATCTGTCAGAAGAATATTTCTCCTCTCTGTCCTGTGAGTGCCTGGGAAGGTGGGCATGACATTCAAAGCCAAGGACCAGAGCAGAGTTTGGCATAGCAGACTTTAATAACCTAGGTTACTGTCAAATCCGAAACCTGCAAAAATAAGCCCAAAAATCCATCGAGTCTGGCTCACATGTGTGTCCAGAGTATCTATGTTTAACTTGACTGCTTAGTGGTTTTGCGGCATTCATGAATACACAGAAGTGGTTCTTGTCCCAAAACTCAGACAATGGTTATTTCCTGAGCAGTGATTATATATCTGCTGCTGCAGCTGCTGAGAAGGGTGGCTCTAAAGCACAGCAGAGTGGTCTGTGAACCAGCACTGAAGGAAATCCCTTTATGAAAAAGAAGTGCTCCTTGGAAGGCTGCTGCAGTGCAGTGTGATCGCACAGGATTGAGCTTTGGGTTTGCATTAATGAGAGTCTGGGGTAAATTCTCAGCCACTGCATTAAAGAGGTACCTGAGGATGAAGATGGCTATTGATTATTGAAACTGGCTGTGCCTGGAGGATCACATTTTCATGGAGGTGGTCATGTCAATACACACGTGCACTGGTCACACACCTGCTGTAGAAGCGGCTTCCACACCTTAGCACTCACATGTACATTTTCCACTCTTGCACGGGCAGTTGTGGTGCCTACGCTAACATAGAAATTTAGAAACTTCAGCATCTAAACATCTTGAAGATCCATTAACCAAAGAATTCAACTTCATGAATGAGCTTCAAATCAGAACTTGCCCAACATGGTCTATTTTTCAAATGTCTCAGCTCATTTGAGAACCATGAGGAGCTGAAACTCAGCAGCTGAAGAAAAGATAACCTGGTAACTAATAAGTAGGGATTTCTTCACAGCATGAGTGTATAAAAATGGTCCTTTCAAGTTTTTATCCTCACACCAGAAAGGTTTAGAAGATGATTCACCTTAATTCTCCAATGCAAACCTTTCGTGTTTTGGATGTGAGAAGTCACTAAGGTTAAAGGGTGCAGTAACATCATAGGGGCCATAACCAGAAAGGAAACTGATTGAAAACCACAGATTCTTACTTTAGCCCCAAAAACTTGAGGAAAAAAATGGCATTATTTTTCCTATTCATTAACTCCTAAAGTATATATTAAAAGCTGTAGTTTCATTCTATAGACTACACTGAGTACTCTATCCCATGGATTTCTCCTCTGATTTTTACATTTTTGGTCCCTGAAAATATGTTTATTTATATGATTGCTACCACTGAAATAATAATTCTAATGACAGTAGTAGCAATAAACACATTCAGGAAGAATCCTTCAGTCTAAAGAGGTTGCTTTATTCTCTTTCCTGACTTGCACTGCAGAATTATCTGTGCATATATATACACACACATATATATTAACACAAATCCAGCCACCAGCTTCATTTTCCAGTTACTTCCCACAATTACTTTATTTAGGAAGCTCTGATGAAACACTTCTTTTGAAAACCCAGCTCCATTGCTTTTAGCATTTTAGCTGCAAAGCAATTATTCAGCCTGTCAGGGTAATCATCATAAATATTGCTGTCCATGGTTTTTCCACAAGCCAATAGCAACTGGTTGGGTCAGTTCAGCACAATTCAATGACCTTCCAAGAAAGAGTTGCATTTGTATTCCATTCCCAAACTACAGAGCACAGTTCATGTTAAAATGGACCATTGTTAAGGCATTGACCTCTTTCCCATGATTTCTGAGTCATAACCACTGACACCAGCAAATCTGAGCTCTGCATCCCATATATTTGCAGGTGTATTCTCTCTTTTTTTCTGGCAGAAGCTTGAAGCATGTAAGTTATTTTACAACTTCATGGATCTGTCTGAACAACAGGCACAGAAGCATGTGCCTCAACATCCAGACCCACCCGTATTCATCCTGGATATTTGGCATGTATGACTTAAATATTCTGTAATCCACCAACACCCACATCCCACTGATCAGTAAACTGAGGACAGTGATGCTGCAAGATCAGTCAGGGACTTAGTGGTGGAAATCAGAATAAAACTCCAGAATCAGCTGCTAACCACATAAGCTATCCCTGCTGCTGGCCTGCAAAGTAAAAATAATGGTTTGGAGTCCTCCAGTTTTCATTATTAGCTTTTTGGATGAGCTTTGCCTAAGGGGAATGAGTTATTCTCCGCTGTTGTATGAGTGTGTTTCACTTCAGCTGAATTATGTGTCACTTTATGGTAGGGTTGTCTTCATTTTTTCTTGGCTGTGCTCGGGGAGATCTTTGTGAACATCTTGTTTGACAAATTCTGCACCACCCACATAACCACTCTGAGGCAGACTTAGAGTCAGACACTCAGCTGGGCCCACTTATCTTTGGTGGATCTCGTGTCCTTGCTGCTAATTGGGGTCTGCCAGGCCCAGTGGCCAGAGCAGAGCGTGGGGTTTGGATCTCAGGACTTGGTGCTTTGCTTCACTGTTTTGTCCTTGTGGCTTTGGGCAAGTCACTGAACTTGATTGAGAGTGTGTTCGTTGATGTTCTTGTTAGTTCCTAATGAAAATTTCAGCCAATGCAAAAATATTTGCAGTATTTGTGCCTTATTTTTGCAGGGAGGAGATATTACATTAAAAAAACCCCAAGGTTTTATCCAAATGCAAGCATTTCTTTTCTCCTTCTTTTCTTCAGTTTCCTTTTTTTTTTTCAGTTTCTCAAAATCTGGAAAAAAAATCATGCCTAAATCCAAACTACAGCTTCTCAAAGAAAATGAAGAGGAGACATTTCTATTTCAGCAGCTACTGGGTTTTTTTTTTTCCCCCTTTTTTTTTTTTTTTTTTAGAAAAATATAAAAACAACTTTCATGGAAGTTTTCAAGCAATAGGGAAAGGGCAGAGAAATGCCTGGTTAGTAACCTGCCCTGTCTTGGTCCAGCTGCTTCAGTCTCAAATGTCAACAAATAATGGTGACTTTCAAAAATCTGTAGGTTGTGTTTAGGATGATATTTAGTTAAGTGATATTTCTCGTGCATAGAATAGCCTTGATTACATTATCTAGCAGAATAAAACCAGATGGCAATGAAGTAACTATTTATCTTCCTGGTGAATTTTAATACACAGGGAAGTGAGGGCACAAGAAGCTTGGTTTAAACTTGGCATAGTGTGGTCACTTGGGGCTATGAAGGCTTTCCTCAATCAGCTCTGCTCCTGCACCTGATCTTGACCTGAAGGAGTTGCTCCTGCTCTGACCTTCTCCTCCTTGAGTTAAACCATCTTATTTCCACTTCCTCTTCTCAACGTGTCCCTGATTTGTTTCCCTAAGCCCAGCACAGCATCGTTGCACACCATCTAGTGAGTTGGCACTGCAGCACAGGGCAGGAAGCACAGGCTCATCCCTCCATGGTGCAGCAGGACTGGACCGACCAGAATGAGCCATGGCAAAGGCACAAAATTACAGACCAGCTCACTGCAGTCAATAATTGAAGTGCTGCCTCATGGTGAGTTTACCAGTGCTCCCTGCAGTGGGCTGAATATGGATGTGCTTCTGATGGAAATCCAGCCTATCCCCATTTTGGATGTTCAGTGTTCTCTGTCATTATGGCACAGCTGTTTCTGAGCTGGTAACAGGCTTGTGTGACACTTTTCCACTCTGCATTCAATGACCAAGGACTGCTGCTCGTGTTTGTACCATTTGTGGTCATTCAGAACAACTCTTCATCCCCAAAAAGTGATGACCAGGACCTGCGCTGTGCCATCAACTGCTCTTTGAGGCAGAAAGGGGCATTTTGGCAGGACAAAACTAAGCTCTGAACCTTTCACAATTCATCATGCTTAGCAGCCTGGGTGGATGCTGAATTTCATTATCTCTTCAAATTGCTGCAGATTTGTTCAAAGGAGCCTTCCCTTGCTGGTAGGGCCACACGACAAGAACCGGCACGCTCGGGTCTGACAGTGACGTTCACTCCCTCGGGAGCACCAGAAACCAGCCAAGCAGGGCTGTGTGCCAGGCTCTGAGATAGGCCAGCCCCAGTGCTCCTGCAGGCACCTGCCAACCATGAGCCATCCCCTTCTGCCCCCCTCCAGGTGAAACTCTGATTCAGCATCTTAAACAAAACCGCAAAACCTGCTTGTCAGTCTGGGAGCTCTCCCGTCTCCCTCTTCCCTCCACCACAAGACTCAGCTTGCAGCCTGCTGCTGCCCAGGGGCTGGAGGCAGGAGCAGGGTACGTTCAGTAACAGCCTCACTCTGGCTGCTGTTTGAGAATCTGCTGGGCTCTGGCTTGCTCAGGGAGCGCAGTTGTTGCTCCCCAGGCTTGGCAAAGCTGCCTGGACTTGTACACCCAAGGAGAGCTTTCCAGCACGTCCTGGGCTTTGTCACCCAGGCACAACTGCATTGGGGGAGTTTGAAGCTTTTCAGAAGCAGAAGTCTGGTGGTTTGCTCCAACCTGGGCTTTTTTCTCATGTAATTAAATTCTATTTTATTTTTTCTTGGTGGCTTGAAGTGTCAGTGAAGTAGAAACACAGTAAAAGGATAATCCTGGATATGGTTATTGCTCCAAGCAGAGATGCTGGAGCCTTCCCAACCTCAGGTTTGCTTTGGCCCCCAAGCAGCCTCTCCTCAGGCAGGGAAGAAGGCTGAGGGACAATATTTTAGCTGACTGGAGTTGGCCAGATTTCTTCTTCAACCTGATACAGCCTTTGCTGTCATTCTTCTACTTGCCTGAGTCATCCTCATCCCTACTGCAACTCCCCCCTTTCTGAGTCCTTGTTTTTTATGTTTGATGAGGCTCACATATCACAGACAGGTTTATTTACTCTCTGGAGCCTGTTGGATTTCTTTCTGCATTTTTCCTGATTTCCTACAGCACAGAGTCTGAGTGGGGAACTAGCACAGCCTTCGTCCTTATAATTCAGCTGCCCTTTTTATCCTCTTCTTCCCTGACAAGTCCTTTTATTTCCTATTGTAACCCAATCTTTTTTGTCCTGTTCTCTGTAGTTTGTCAAATAGATCCATCCTAACTACGGAAAGCAGCCTTTTCAGTGTAGAAGTATTCAAGTTTTTATCTGTTCCCTTAACACGAGTGCAGTCATACAGACTTGAGTGAGAAGGGCAAATACATTAGCTTTGGATATCAAAAGGAAGGCAGAATGAACTGTCATCCTACCTAATAAAATGAAAAATCCTGGGAAACACTGTATTCAGAAAGTGGAGTTGATGAAACACCTTCCCTTCCTCTTGCTATCTAAAAGAGCCCCAGAATAAGCATTAACCCACAACCTGGAATTAGAGTCCTTTGCTTGTCTGAGTGGCTGAAGTGGTTGAAAACAAACATCTCAACATCCCTGATTTTGCAATTTGATCTGAACTGTACCATTTCTGTTTCTCTCCTCCCATCATTAGGCTACAACTAAAGGCATGAGTTTTGCATTTCAAGAATTGTAAACCTGATTTTTGCCCTGTAGTGAACACGTTTTGATAAGGCCCCAAGATTATTCCTATAAATGAGGAGAAATGGCATAGATGTGTCACTCAATCTGGAAAGAGAAGTGGATACTGTAGAGCAATGAGAAGGTAGTGGTTATATTTAGAAAGCTTTTCATTAGGCTGAATAGAAGGGATTAGTCCTCACAGTCCTAGGTAATGTAATGCTTGTAGAGGTCTGCAAGAACTAGACTCTGATTTTCAGAGGCCTGAAGTGCTGTGGAAGGAAAACTCCAGGCTTTGAACAGTCAGTGACAGTGACATAAACAGAGGAGAAAAGCACTGTTACCCTGAGAAAGCAGAGCACGGAGATGAATAAAGCAACTCCAATCTAACAAGAAAATTTGCATTAAATCCACCCTCCTCTACAGACCTGGGATATGCCAATACCAGGACATGAAAATGCCAGGACTTGAAAACTTGATTCTCTCAATGGTTTGGGACAGTCACTAATTTTTAGACAACTGCTTCTGGATCTTTTCCTCAAGCACAGATCCAGAGTCATCCCAGAGTTGGGTGGCTCCTTTCCTGACCTTAATCCAAACAGATTAATGAGCCTGCATGTGGCAGAACTTGCTCACCAGTGCTTGAAGACACAAAGAGGGAAAGGTAACAGGCCCATTTTGTATCCAGCCTCCAGCTAGAAGCTCAAAGCTAGAAATCTGAGCTCAAAGCTGTATCAGCCTCAAGATAGAAACTCTTGAGTTTTGAGCAGCCTTGTAAGTAGATGCCTTTCCTACCCTTCATTCTTTACAGTTTTATACCAGCTGTTATATTCATGCTTAGCTGAATATAGAAATTGGGAATCCCCTTATATGTTATGTCTCTCCACACACAGAAATGGTAATGGGTGACCACAGGAGACAGGCAGAGCTTCATAACTGCTGTATGTCTCAGGTGGACTGACAGAAATCTTGGTAGGCTTTCCTGGATAAGTTAAATCTAAATTTAATGCTAAATTAAATGATAATTAAGTGTGTAATGCCCTCAAAGGTCTTGTGTCAGGCTCTTGGCAGATGTGAGGACCTGCTTCATGCTCTGATCAGCAACCTGCAAGGAAGTTGAGATAGTTTTTTTCTTCAAACAAATACAATTCTTTATTCCAGTTAACATTTATCCTTCTCAAGGCATCCTTGGGTATGGCCTGTAGTCCTTTTGCTTTAATCTCTTCCTCTAAACAGCCTCTGTCTCCACAAGGAATTTTCTCTGTGTTGGTTTCTATCTAGCAGTTGTACCTTGTCTAGCAGTTTTCTAGCTCAGGCCCTGTATATTTGTTCTCACAATGGATCTCACAAAGCTTCCACCATAAACAAAACGCAAAATAATTTGTAAAGTTTCTGGTGCTTCAAAACTCAAAACTGCGCCTAGAATCCTTGGTTTGGCCAGGGACATGGGTGTTAAATCTCAGCCTAAAAATAATGCACTCAAGAGCTCAGCTGGAATATCCCTTCATGAGACCATCTGTCATAGCTGAGCTCGGTGCAGTTTGGTGCATTGCTGATCTGTCTCAGCCTGCTGTTGTTTTTGCCTCCCCACTGGTGAGGCACATTCTTCTCGTTCTCTTAATTTGTTTCTCTCGGAGTGTTTTTATTCAGCAGTTGTCACCAAGTCAGTGTGACAGGGAACAGGAGGGAGGAGAGGGACACGTCGTGCCTGCCCCGTTCAGTGTCTGCACTGCTGGGGCTGCCCAGGGTGGCTGTGCCCCATTCCTGTGTCCATCCAGGGTGGCTGTGCCCCATTCCTGTGTCCATCCAGGGTGGCTGTGCCCCATTCCTGTGTCCATCCAGGATGGCTGTGCCCCATTCCTGGGCCCATCCAGGATGGCTGTGCCCCATTCCTGTGTCCATCCAGGGTGGCTGTGCCCCATTCCTGGGCCCATCCAGGGTGGCTGTGTCCCATTCCTGTGTCCATCCAGGGTGGCTGTGCCCCATTCCTGTGTCCATCCAGGGTGGCTGTGCCCCATTCCTGGGCCCATCCAGGGTGGCTGTGCCCCATTCCTGGGCCTCTGCTGTTCCTGCACTCCCACTGCAACCCCTGCTGCCTACCTGCTTGGAGATGAACAAAATCATGACAATACCTGTTGACAGTGGTTGGAATTTTGTTCCCTTTTCCACTGTTGGTGTCTGCTGGAGCCCTTCCAGCCCTGTTAGTGAGGAGTTTCATCCAGGGGGCTGCATTTTTCCAATGCTCTGCTGATCCTTGCACGGCCCTCACTGCAGAGCACTGCTGCTATGGAGCTATTTAGAATGGGTGCCTCTGCATTCACCACTCCATTCTTTCTTTCAAATCCTCCTGTCTGTTCCCCCTCCCTCCTCTGCTCCCTGTATGTCTTGTTATACCTTGTTTCTACATGCCTAAGTCATGCTTTAAATAACAGCTGTCTGATTCTTTGCTTCTTCTCATACCCAGCTAATTATTTTCAATTTATTGATTTTCCACATGGAGATTAATGGGTTATTCAGCTCTCAAAGGCTGTATCCACACAGCTGTGAGCTAATGCATGGGTATGGGAAGGGGTAGAGGGGTATGTGTTTATGTGGCTGATCACCTTTCTGATGAACTTGTGCAGCAAACCAAAGGGATTTTTCTCTTCCTTACACATTATAAGAAGCTTCCAAATCTCACCAATGAATAATCACATTTCACAGGGAGTAAAAAGTAATAAATAAAAACCTGACAAGTCTGCAGTAAGAAAATTGTTAACATGTGTTTTTCCTGTATCTTTAATTGCACTGGCTAATGTATTCTGGGTGTGAAAGAGCCAGGCACAGTGGCAAAGCACCACAGCCTAGATGTGGGGTGAGAAGCTCCCCCAGGACCCCTCCTCTGCTCCCACCTCTCTGCCACAGCTATTTCTGCTTCTTTGTGTGGCTGCATCAGCCTGTGGGGTGCAAACACCCAACCCTTTTCTTGTTTTTTTCTAGCCAAAATAATGTCAGTGGTCCAATGTATGGCACAGCAGCTGCACCATGCACTCAGGGTAGGCACAGGCAGAAGGGAATTCAGTGCTGATGGAAAAATATCATGGAAGTTTAACCTTTGTGTATGGAAAACTGACTCTGATCTTACTGGTTTACCTGACCAGCAAAAACCCATGGAATTATGTTAATATTAGGCTGTGGATTTGAGCCTCATATATAATTAATTACTAATTTGAGGGGTGGGAATTTTTAAATGTTTTGTTAACTCCTCTATTAGCAGTTTTCACACCATTTTATGTTGTCAAGTCAGGTGTGAGTGTGACCAGGCTCGATTTGTAAGACAGTAATTGCCAAGGGACTTGGGGAGAAGTGGCAATAAATGGCTAAGAAATGCAATCAGCAGTTAAAGGAAAAATAAACAGAAACATTGGCAAAGTGATTATTATTTAGCAAGTCTGGGCTCAATATTTCCTGTTTTCCTGGAGCCTATCAAAATGGTAGCCCAGATTCTCTGCCTCATTAAGATCCTTGGCTTGTTGGGCCCTGAGCTGCACATTTATAGTCGAGAGCTGAACATTGTAGATTTCACTATTTTCAGAACTCTTCAAAAATCAGCCCACTTATGTATGATTTGATATGTTCAGCTTAAAAAAAAAAAAAAGTTTGCCTCAGTGAAGTCCTTTTTAAATCTCTGACCTTGGCTATTATTCTTATTCCAGTAACAACAAGGCAAAAAATACTTCTGGACCCGGCCTTCCTCTTGTCAAGACTGGATGAATTCAGTTGGGTTTTGGGCAAGGAGTTCCTCCCTAATCTGCTACAGTTTCCTCGTGGCCACTGCTCTGAGAGGCCTAAGTGTATTAAAATTGGCACGTCCCTGTTAGAACCACTGGTACGATTTGACTGGAATAAGCCAGAAATAGGGATAAGAATGCTGGTTTAAAGCCAAGATTTAGGAATGAGGGGCTTAAACACAGAAGATTTGAGGCAGAATATGGAGTTGTTCTGACCAGAGAAACGTGGCTGAAGAGCAAGACAGAACTAGACACGGGCGCTTTTTCTTATATTAACCAGTTCTAAAAGGGGATGGTGGGACAGCTGAAATGTGCCGAAATAATATTCATTTTTTACCCGATGTTAATTCCCAACACAAATTAACCTCAGTCATTTTCCTCTTCCCTCTTAGACACACGCTATTTGTCAAGCCATGTTGCCTTAACACTTCCCAACCATCTGGGATAAATTTAGCCTGCCCAAGAAAAAAGTGCAACATGGCAGCCCTTGGATGGAGGAGCAGGCAAGTCTCCTGCTGTCTGCAGCCCCTTGTAGGTCACTGCAGCACACGTGTGTCCCTCTCCTCTCATGACTTTTGTTGAAAATGGCTCAAGGTACAAAAAACTGAAGCTTCCTGTTGGGCTAGGAACGGATCAGTGTGGGTAAGGTAGCGTGGGCAGGAAGGCATGCGAGCATCTGGTTTGAATAGCTCCACACATGTAAGATCAGCCAACTTTCTGTAGGTTTCATGGGTTTTGGGTTTTTATCCCAGAGCTCTGGAGCAGTGGTAGACCCCACCCTTCCCTGCACCTCCCAGGAAGGCTGTGGGGAGCTCATGGAGAGGGGGCTCAGCCCCTTCAATTTCAGGAGCCACTGAGGTCAGAAATAAACCCAAAAAGCTCGGACATGCTCCAGAAGATCAAGTGTCTCCTGTGACACTCAGGAGGCAGGAGGACCTGGTGCCTTGATGTGCTTCTGATGGGAAAGCAGCATGTGAGAGGACGGGCGACCGAGTGGCCTGCAGGATACACATTCCTAAATGTCACTTAGCCATACAACCTGCGAGGGCGGAAGCGTGGGCAGATGGAGAAATAATATTTTCGTTGAAAATTCTCTACCTCTAAAATATTTCCTGTCAGGTTCCTTCCAAGGAGGGCTGGAGCAAGGAAGGAGGGGGGCTGAGGTGGGATGTGTGGCAGTGGATACAAGTTTGTGATTCCTCAGGCTTCTCCATTTTGAGAGCATTTAACTCAATCCCCTTTCTTCTCCCCCTCCCTGAGAAAAGGATCATGCTAAGCATTGCTGGAGCCGGAGGCAGTTTGGGAAGTGAAATAAACACCTGACTGTTAAATGCTAAATGTTTACTCAACCAAAAATAAAAATAGTTCTGGTTTCCTCCACGACACTCTAGAGTTACGTTCACCAGCGCACATGAGCTGGAGGTTTGCACAGGGGGAGTCTTGAAAGGTTGAAACTCTGTGGAGGGGAGAAATTTGGAGGCAATAAGACAGACCTCCCTCTGTCCTGTGAGAGCTCTTCTGCCACGGAGAAAATGCTGCAGCTGTTTGCCTGGTGCAACTTAAAAATAAACTCCCTCCTCCTTTCCTAGCTGCTCATATCAGTTTCATGAGTGCCATCCCAAACCCAAGATGTCAAGTGCAAGGGGTCAGAGTCCAAGGGTGGGCACAGTCCCCTCTGTGGGGTCTGAAGAGCAGGAGGGAGATGTGCCTCCACACCTCAGAGGAAATCTCCAGGGATCTGGAGCTGCAGTCAGCAGCCTCTGGGAGTTCAGGAACTGCAAGTACAAATGGTGCAAAAGGCAAACCCTTCAGCTGGGTGGGGTGGACATGCCTGAGTGTGGATGATCCCAAGACAGCAGAGCAGAAATTATGGTGCAGTGACATTAGGAATTCTCACCAGAACGTTCTTTGCTGTAGCTCTCCCCATCGAGCTGCAGACATCGTGTTGCAATGTGTGCAGAATTATTCTGCTTGTGCTTCACCTCCAAAAGGCAAGATGGAAAATGCTATGTATTACCAGAGATATTTATTGGGCTTGATTATATATGACACATACATTTGCAATATGTTTCCTTCAGTCAGGTCATCCATAGATGGACTAGGAAATGGCATTTAACACACATGAAACAGAGCAGATTCCTTCCCTGAACGATGACTACTTGCTGATTCCCAAAGCTTGCCAACTTGTAAAGTAGCCCAGAAGGGCTATATATGAACTAAACCATCCTTCAGTAGCTACTGCTCTGTCTTATGCAGACATTCTCTTTCAGGTAGCAAAATAGATTATGACAACTGGAGAAAAGGACACCCATTTCACTCATATTCAGATGGGGGAGGAAACTGGGTGATCAATGGGAGTCCAAACCAGCATCTCTATGCAAGCCAGCTAACACCAACTGCTTGCTGAAAGAAGTCCTCATCTTTCCCCTTAACTGGGAGGAAATAAATCCATGGGACCCTCAATGATTTTGGGCTCCCACATAGGTAAGCTGAATTGGAATGAGAAGACTCCCAAACCTGAATTTGCTCCTGAGAACTGGGAAGCCCAGAGAGCAAAATACCCAACCTGAGCTAAGAGCAAAGGTGGATTAGCATGGAATTACTTTTGCTAGAATGAAATTTGCTATAGTTAACCAGAAAGTGTTAGGATAAAAAAAATTATAGAACAATTTGGGCAAAGAAAAACTAGAGCCACCTGTTTAAAGTTAGCCTTTAACCTATTCCCTCTGCCTTCCCTTTTGCTTTCTCTCTCTTTCAAATTTTCCCAGTATCTCCTCTTTCCATAGAAGCAAATCTTCCCCAGGGAAAGTCAATTCTGAAGGCAATTTTCCAAAAACCATTTGGCAGAATTGGCCGGTGCTTCAACTGCAAACATGAAAAGGCATTTATTCCACTAACTCAAATGTAGTTTGGAAGAGACATTACTGAACTTGTTTTAGGAATATACTTTGACTGCATCAGTTTTATTGCTTCTTGTATAAATGTCAAACTCAATTTGCCTTAAAGCAGAAGAAAAGTACACGGTAATGTATATATTACATACAAAAACTGGGGGGAAAAAAGTGTTGTCTCCATGGTAAACTCAAGCTTATTCCATGTTAATTGTGCTCATCAGACACACTCAGTATTTCATCAGTGTTGAGAAGAAGGAGTGGGTGCACTCCTGGTATTGAAGACTCTGTGTGTAGTATTGTTGTAAGCTGGCCAGCCAATAAAGGATCCTGAATTTCTATTAATCCTTATATTTCGGTTGCTTAATTTTGTGACCTAAAACTTTCTTGTTCATGCCTTGAAAGTGTTGCTTTCTTGTTGTGTAAAGAACTTGTGGTAACCCGTCCTTTGTGCACCATCAGCAGCATTCAGGCTTGCACTGTTAGCACATCAGCTAACACACATCACATTTGAGATCCAGGACACCCAGCAGCAAAGGATTTTTTTCTTGGAAAGGGGGGGAAGAAAAGAGCAAGTCTTCCAAATTCCTATTTCAATCAGCACTCATTGCCAAATTTTCTAGTGAGAAGCGAATTGGCTATTTCAAAACACTTTGTCTCAGCAAAACTGTAGTTGGAATTTCTTGGGGGCTAAGGAAAAAACCACATCTTTAATCCAAGAGTTGTCCCCCTGCTGAATTTCAAAGACTTGCTGCAGACAGTGTGGGATACTGAGCTTCCAGGAGAAAAAAGATTGGACTTTCTTCTAGAGTAAACAAAAGGTATTAAGCCACCTAAATAATCTGTTTTCTGCCCTTTTATTACACAACATAATTTGCAGTAATTTTAGGTATTAGAATGGGCTACGTATCAGGTGCTGCCATTCTTAAAATATTACTGGGAACACACTGGATGTTGCAGTGTTTTCATTTGCATTTTAAGGTCTGATCCTGCAAAACTGTAACTTCTTCACACGAGGAGCTGCAGTGGCACCAGCAGTGTTTGCTATCTACATAAACTTAATGTCTTGCACAATTATTTGCAGGATCAGGACATAAGGCTGAAAATGCAATTACTTTGTGAGCTACAAAAAAGGAAATGCTCTTTGGAATGGTAGGTGAGATTCTCTGCTGGAGTAAATGATAAAGGACCCATCGAATTCAACTGAGCTATCCTGATTCACACCCATTGGTGTGATATGGCCCATTTATTTTAGTGTATGAAAATGAATCTCTGCTCTAAAAATACCAATTAGTAATAAGCTTTGAGAAAGGAGAAAAAAAAAATCAATTTAAATTCATTTTGTGTAATGCACATTTTCTGATGCTATTTTAGTTAAATTATTATTATGCATAATAATGGCAGGGCAATAGGTGCTGTCACCTTAGGAATTTGCAGCTGTGATGGGTGGTATAAAAGTTAGTGATAGGGAAATTTCAGAAAAGCCCATCAATTGAGTACAATTGTCATCATTATGATTTGGATTAGGGTAGTGTGAACACATAAAAAGACACTGCACCAGCTCAAAATAATTTACAGTCTAACTAGAAAAACAGAGCAGAGAGGAAGGAGGGAAACTGAGGCGGCAGAGCTTCCATGAGTGACTGAGCTTGGAGTCAGCCTCCTGCCTGATGGCCAGGTGTGCTATTCAGCACACCAGGCTGATCCCCAGGAAGGTTGATTTTTTTTTTTTTTTTTTGAAGGGCATGTGCAAAAGTGAATATGTACTTTGGCACAGAGCCAGTTTCAGCATTCAAATTCCCTGGAGATAGGCATGCGAGCAGGATCCTGTGTGAACACCCAGCTCTGCAGGCATTGAAACACCAGTTGGTGCATGGGGTGATTTGCATGCTCATTTTGCTTCTATTCAGCACTCATCCCACATGCATTTGTGCAAAGAAGATCACACTCCTGCGCCGGAAAGTTAAGTGTTGTCTCTGTGCATTGCCATTCAGCCTTGGTTTTTCATGAACAATAAAAGCCTTTTGGGATAAGTGGCTCTCAAAAGAGGATTCAAGACTGGTTTCCTCATATTCCAAGCAATCCTGCCATACTAATGAATCGCAGTCATAGCTGGATTACTCACTGTTACTCATAACATAAAAGTTGAAATTAAAGGGAAAAAAAAGTTTTGGTTTATGCAGGGGGTTATTGAGGGGTGAAACTCATGTCTGAAAGTACCAGTAGGTTTAGAAAGTGATTTAAATCCCAGAGGACAAACACAGCAGTGACTTTTAAACATTATTCTTGCTAGCTGCAGATGAGTAGAAGTGAGGAGGATGTGCTCAAGGGATCAACACTCCCAGCCTGCCTTGTTTACACTGAATTTCCTCTGCCATGTGCAAGCCAGCACTGGGCACAGGACCATCATTTCACCCTGGTGCAGCTGATAAAGGTGCACAGGTTGGGGGTTGCCCCAGACCCTGTGGTTATGACAGCCAACCCCCAGGGCCCACCACAGCAGCTCAGGAAATTGAAACCTGTAGGTGCTCTAATATTGAGGGGTATTTTTGTAAGTAAGGCAATAAAAGCAAATCACAGGAGTGTATCAGCTCTGCATTCTCATGGAGCTTTTCCAGGGGCTGCTTTGGAAACCCAGCACTCTGTGTCTGTGAGTGTATTGACTTTGCAGAGTTAAATCCATTTAGCACTTCTTGGGATGACATTGAAGTCCTATTACAACAACCAAGAGTTCAGGGTCCAAAGCACAGTAAGCTGCTTCATAAAACCTGGGGGTGCTCAGACCCTCCAGATATGGACCCTAAGATGTGGAAAATTGTTATTCCATCTCACCTTCAGCAGCTGCGAGATCAACAGCAGCAGTTCACAGAGCCAAGTCATCCTCAGGACAAGAACTCCCTTCCTTCTCTCCCACCAGCCCCTGTTAGTAGTTTTACCTTGTTCTGTAGTTATAAAGTTGTTTCTCAATGGCAGAGAAAGAAAAAAAACCACCCTCAACATTTCTTTCTCTAAGAAACCTATTGACAGGCAGATCCTGTGGATTCCTCCTAGTACAGCTATCTTTGAACTGAGGACTTCTTAGTGAAGTTGGGAAGTTTCCTGGGGTTTTACTGTTTTTTTCCTAAATTGATTGTGGAATTTTTAAACAAGGTTGGTGCCTCTGATCTTTTTCTCAGCAGCTGCAGAATCTGTTTCTCCCCCCACAACTTGTTCCACAGAAACCAGGTATTGGAAAAATTAAAGGGGGAAGGACAGCAGCACCATTTACAGAGCCAGCTCAATTGAAACAAGGATCATCCCTATTGCTTTGTGAACAATCAAATATCCAAAAGGGCTTTGATGAAGTTTTGGGCTTGTAATATTTGTGAATTAAGGATAACTACAAAAGTTGACTCTAGATTTTGATTTGAATATTGGACACTCCTACAGATCATTAATCCCCATTGTTTAGTTCAGGTCTCCACTGTGAAATAGAGATTTCTCATTATTTCTTGTGTGCAGACTTTGTTTTTCCAAGCTTTCAACAAGAACATGTCATTTGTAGCTTTCCACTCTTTTCAGTGTAATTTCCATGTGTTGTTCTCTATGTTTTCATTCTAAGGATGCTGACCTCATTTGCACAACACTGTCTGATTTCAGTGGAGTATGACTGGACCTGGCCTGGCATTTTTAATATTGGTCTGTCTATGGTTACACACAGTGAAATTATGTTGCTGTGAGTATGAACTCTTTCCCAAGCTGGAAAACACAGTTAAGTGTGGCCATATGAATGAGAGAAGCCTGTAGGGATAGAACAACTCCCAGAGGCAGAATGGGACATTTTTTGAGTTATATTAGAGAAAGAAGGGTAAAAACATATGCACATGCATGCAATTCAATTTTGGGATGTGCTATATGGTGTTTCTTGCTGAAAAAACTGACAAAAAAAATCAGATGAAAAGTTTCTCTTAAGAAACCTCCATCTTTCTCAAAAATCAGCAAAGTGATGAAAATTTATGCAAAATGTGGCCTATGCAGGGTTCTAAACTCAGTTTGGTTGTCTTAGGACAGCCTGATAAAGCAAGGATCATTATCCAAGTACTCAGGTGGCTTTTTACTCCAATCCTTTTGAGAGATGTCTGCACCAACCCAATCCCATTTATTTTACACTCAACCTTTCCAAATAATGTTGGAACCAGAAAGTTATTTATGTGACCTGCTTAATTGAAAGAGCATTTGCTGTCAGTGATCAAATAAACTGTTATTGATCTTCAGCATTGGAGGCTACTCACACGGAGCATTCTGGTACATATTTTTCATTAAGTCACTTTTCAGAAAAAAAATCAGAACGCAAGTGCAGCAAAAAAAAATATTCCTGTAGGGTACTGAGAGAAAAGAAATCAAAGAGGTTTGAGAGTGACTCCAGAGAAAAGAAACTGCAAAGCACAAAAGAGCAGCACCACCAATGATTGCACAGAAATGTAAAGGTTCCAACACACTCAACATCCTGCTCTGAACACCCAATTCTTAGCAAGAAAAACTATTTTAAATCACAGCAGAATATGTTGGCCCTTTGTTTGGGGAAAAAAAAAGAGATGAGTCACAGGACTGCAGGATGGGTAAGGCTGGAAGGGAGCACAGTGGGTCATGTGGCCCAAACTGCCTGCTCAAGCAGCACCATCCTAGACTATCAGAATCCTCCAGGCTTTGTGTTCATGCCGTGGTGCTTTCACTTAGCAGTACAGATGTAGGATGCAGCAGCCTTCAAATTCCAGCACTG